>VDFB02128684.1:0-57654 GCA_007258455.2 Sequoia sempervirens
CTCATTACCACTCAAAGAATTACACTCCAAATCAAGCTTGTCTTCCTTGACAAAGGAAGGCGAGTGTTCAAACAATGAAGAAGCCTTATCTAAAGAAGGAAAAAGTTCAACTGGTTTAGTAGTCTCAATCTCTTCTACACAATAGAATGGAAGCTCATCCAACTAGTTATAACCTTGCAAATTAAGTTTATGAGGCTCCTCCTATTGTTTCAGCACCTGTTCAAGCTTGTGAACCTACTATTCTATTTCATCATGAGT
This sequence comes from Sequoia sempervirens, assembly GCA_007258455.2. NCBI lineage: Eukaryota > Viridiplantae > Streptophyta > Pinopsida > Cupressales > Cupressaceae > Sequoia > Sequoia sempervirens. The sequence continues at coordinate 259 of VDFB02128684.1, forward strand.
GACAACTTCTTCTAATAAGATTGATTCCTTGGCATCCAACTTTGAAAAAAATTGTCCAATTATGTCCATGCATATCTCTTCATAAAGCTCAACATTAGCTTCTTCCTCTATAATATGTTCAAAAATATCATAGCTCATACCTTGGAGAATGGTATCAAGTTTAGTTTCATGATCCTCGTCATGTTCCAAGACTCTATTTTCTTGTTGGTCATCATTAATCAACAACTCATCAACTAGTTTGATGTCTTCTTGTTGTCCTAGAATAGTTTCTTTGGCTTGGAGATCTCTTTGTGATAGCTGATAATGCTCCATAGCTAGATGTAATAGATTTGGAGTTCTAACCTCCTCCACAAGGAATGATTTATTTTGATCAAGGGTCTGCTCCGCTTCTATTTTTTGGCTATTAGAGCATGATTTTGTTTCTATGATAGGTGAAGGAACCTCATAAGGTGGCAAAGATGGACTTTTTCAACTTGGAATTTCAAGGGTAGAAGTCTTAGTAGTAGGTTCACTTGAAAACCCAAAATATTTTTCCTATTTGAAACTTTGAAACTCATACTTGTGGGCCTCCTCTACTTCCTCTTCTTTAACTGCAACTCTCTGCCTTTCAAAAATCTCAATGCAACTTGCATTGATATTCTAAGTAATCCTGACTACTTTGCATTTGAGCTGAAAAAAGCTTCATTTTCCCTTCCTTAGCAGTTATCTCATGTTCGAGACCTTCTTCAAACTACATCCTTTGCATCCTTAACTCCTGATCATAAGAATAGGCCTATTCAGCCATTTCTTATTGCTGGATAATGGTCCTTTTCTTCTTCTTAATTTCAACCAACATTCTAGATATGCATGCAAACACCTTACCAATATCATCAATATTCAAGTTTTGAAGACCTTCACTTAGATCTCACAATGTACGGTCAACCTGCTAGATCAAATCTAATACATTCTGGTAAGGGTGCTCCTGGGTATGTGGATAATCATTTGTAGGCCGATATGAAGGCTCAGTAGGGCTAGGTAGGTGGTATTCATAGTGGGTATGTTGGTTTTCCTGAAAAAACATGGGATTTGAACTATAACCAATTGCATGCTCAACTTGAAAAGGCTGATAAGGATGTTGATAAGAAACGTTCTCATGATATGGAGGGTAATAGTAAGAATTTTCATGAAAATTTAACATCTTTTTCATTCAAAGATCTAGAAACTTAGAACTAATAGATTATTTTGAGACATACCAGCACTTGTGTCTGTGAAACTAGAAGATTTGAGCTCAGAGTCACTAGGTGTTATTCAAACTGCCTCCAAAGGCTGATAACATTGAGAAAAACACCAATTTCTCAATATTGTGATGTAATATTGATTTTTCACTAAACCAAAGTCAACTCAGAGTCACCAGGTATGTATTTAAAACACCCAAAAAGGAAGATACTAACTGTTGTACACACCAAACAGTAGTAATGTATAATACAAAAGGGACTTACACTGTCAGTTCTCTATCCCATCGGGTGTACCAAAATTGTTATCTACTGAAATTGCACCATGTTGAATATGAAATTCAACATTCTAGCGTAACATGGGAAGACCTCTCAAGTGTGGGATTTGAAAAATAGAGGTCAACCTCCGGAGAATGTTGGCTTCCTATTGGTATCACCTAAACTACTGATTGATAAGGAAAAAGGAAGAAGGATATGTATAAACTGAAAACTATTCCTATGGTGATACACCAAAACTTCCTAGAGTCTGCATATATAGCTTATATGCACAATTCTAACAATAACTGAAACTAGATTACACAACTCACTTTTCATATGTCTATATGTCTTTACATCAGTAATTTATAAAGAGGTTTGGATGCTAAAACTCTTAGAGGGAAATATAAATCACAACTAAAAATTGATTGCACATTTTGTAGAGATATATGTTATTGCAGGTTATAATTAGTGTTATAGGTGCAATCATTTTTTAGTTGTGAGATTTATATTTCCCTCTAAGATTTTTAGCATCCAAACCTCTTTATAAATTATTGATGTAAAGACATATGAAAAGCGAGTTGTGTAATCTAGTTTTAGTCATTGTTAGAATTGTGCATATAAGTTGTATATGCAGACTCTATGAAGTTTTGGTGTATCACCATAGGAATAGTTTTTGATTTATGCATATCCTTCTTCCTTTTTCCTCATCAATAAGTAGTTTAGGTGATACCAACAAGAAGTCGGCCTTCTCCAAAGGTCGACCTCTATTTTTCAAAGCCCACACTTTGAGATGTCTTCCCATGTTACACTGGAATGTTGAATTTCATATTCAACAGGGTACAATTTTAGTAGATAACAACTACATCAACAATCTTAGCTCAACCACATGCTTGAATGCACTATGCCTTTGACATGATGATATGAACTTGAATTGATACAATAAAACTTCACTAATCTACCTTTGAATTCCTTTGAAATGCTCTTGTGAACTCTATAATCCTCTTGCTCTTGATCTCATGAAGTCATACATTTTCTAGGATTGCTTAGATGAAACTGTGTGAATTAACCTCATATTTATACTAAATCTAGAGATTAGCCCCGAAATTAAAATAATTCAAAATGACATCAGATCTAGGATTGAAAATCATTATGATCCTACCACAATTAAATTCAAAAAGGGGTGTCCTATGTGAGGAGGACCCATTTGCCACTAAAGGCGAATGGGTCCTAGCACAAATTTCTAGGACCATGCTTTGGGGGGATCAAATAACATCAAAAACCCATTTCAAAAATTCCAAGAAAGGGGTGTCCTATGTGGAGAGGACCCATTCACCACTAAAGGAAAATGGGTACTAGCACCATTTTCTAGGACTTCAAATTTTCCAAATTAAATGTCATGCAATATCATTGTTGGGTGTCAGGATAGATCCTTAAAAAATGCAATTAAGAGGGATTGAATTTGAATTAAAGGGCCAATTAAGCTCTAATCAACCACAATTAATTAATGGAATCCTAGATAAGTGTGAAAGTGTAATACAACACTTTACAACACCCTAAATAAGGTATAATTTAAGTATATTTTAGTCAAAAAGGGTCCTAGACTCAATGTGAATGTGTAAGACACATTACAAAATTAAACCAAGGCATTATTAGGTTAATTAACTATTCCCAGATGTAGGAAAAAGGGATAATTTTTTCGTTAATACATTTTTCCCCAACTTTAGTGAGAATTTACCCCCATGAAAAACACATAAAGTAGACATTCGAGACACTTAAGTATGCAACAGTAACAAAGATACAAAGTCATACCTTACCAAAGGCCAGGGAAAACAAAGAAAACCAAAGGATCAAGCACAACCATTCCAACACACTGTGGAATGGTGATGTTTTTTTCATAACTTACGTTGCTCACTATGGGGTAGTGGAACGTCAATTTGTCCACTAGGTGCATTGTCCCAACATGCGTGCTCACTTTGGGGTAGTGGAACCTCAATTTTTCCACTAGGTGAGTTATCCCAATGAGTTGGCCAACCATACAGAAGTTATCCTCCTAACAACTTCAATAAGGAACTGCAATGTAATAATTTTTGTATGGTTTTGAATGTCATGTCTATAAGTTTTTGTTAAAGGAGATTTTTCTTTGTTCATGTAAGGTATTATTCTTAGGGAACATTGTGCCTAATTTCTCCAAGAGAAGACAAGTCAAAGAGTATCAAATCACCACTTATGGGATATCTCTCCCTTTTCATCATGCCACCAAGGGATATTGTGTGCTTAGAAATATCGCACTCTTGGAGGACGTCAAACCCAATGACACCACCAAGAAAAGGACATTTCATAAGAAAGAAGAAAATCATACCACAAAATATTCTGAAAGATTTCATTGATTTATGCCCCCACTTTAAAGTGGTTGCTAACACCATTACTGTGAGTAATTTCTTTAAAGTAGCCAATGTTTTGTCCTAAGACATGAGAGCTTTCCTCAAAAAACCCTATTTCAAGTCACATGATTTTGAAATAAAGTTATGTCATGAAATAGGAGGGAAGGGTTGCCACCAAAAATACATAAGGGATCTATGGATTCAGGGTCATAATTTCTTTTCTACATTGTTGTTTTTAGAGCTTGGAATTGTCATCATTCCCCAAATACTCATAGAACTGGAAGAATGACACAAACAAAGAGAAAAAAGAAATGAAAATACTTTCAGGTCAACATCGAAGAGACCTAAATTTCTTGACGCCTTGCATCATCCCCAAAATTAAAACACAAGACAAATGAAAAATGCTTACGACATAGAGAAGAATGTAGATACATATAGAGGAATGCATGAAAAATAGAGAGAGATATGGGGGATCACATTACACACATGCAATCACATAAAAGAAACATGAAAAATCAAAATACTAGTAAAGCACATGTGATTCAACCTAGAGTAGTTCTTCTGCATCCCAATCTCGGTCTATATAAATAGAAGGCAGACAACTAGCCAAAGGGACAAGAGCAAGTGTCGAACTAAGGGAAGCACCAAGTTCAACACTCTTTTTAGGAGATTTATCATTTAAGCTCATAGAAGAGGAAAGCAATGTATTCAACTCATTATGCACTTGTTCATCAATCTTTGTAATGTTAATGTCATCATCTAGATTAATCACAATCGGAGGTTGAATGAAAATGTCCATGGAATGTTCTTGTTTATGTTGTGTCGAGGGTATAGGATCGTCATGCATTGCTTTAGGTAAGTTCAGATTTTGATTTTCTATGTTATCCTTGTCTTCTTTATTTTGTAACATACAATCAATAGCACAACATCTTTGTCTACACTCTCTAGCACTTTGATTTCATTTCAATCTATTGTCAATTTTTTTTTATGTAAGAGTAGGTTTCTCAATCATAGGTTCCTTCTCTTCCTTGGGAGGAATGGAAGAAACAATAGGATTTTTTTCAGCCTCTTTCCCTTTAGGTTTGTAAACTTGTTTTATTTTAGGAGGGACAACGGGATTACTTTCATTATCTCGTGGTCTCTTGTAGGAAATTGTAGTAGGAATTGTTATAGGTTTCTCTTGGATGTTCAGAAGGTCTTTCGGTTCAATCATTATTTTGTCAAGGATAGGTGGTTTAGTTGAATAGGTTGAGGCATGTTTCCAAGGGATAATTTTGTTATACGCTTTGCCTTGAACTTTTCATATGATTTGAAAAACAAGTCCTCATGAGGTTTAATAGGTTTCATAGGCTCAGGCCAAAAGAAATCTAATGGAAAATTCCATCGAGCTAACGCAGGATTAAATCCACTATGATGCATAGTAAAGATATCATTTCCAAATGGAAACTAAACATTTATGCACAATCGAAGGGATGGCATTCATGGAGCAAATCCAAGGATATCCTCACTTCACACAAAATTGGTTTGATTACAAGATGATTGTGGATGAGATGTTTAACGTTTTCGGCCCAAATTTTAAAGGGAGATCTATTGATCCAATCATAGGACAAACAAAACCATTAAGCATCTTGATCCATGCTTTCAATTTTTCATATGCATCTTGATAGAGTTCATGCACAAATAGAAATTCTCTAGTGATCACATTCTCTCCACAGACAGGATCAATTAATATCCCATTAGTGGGCTTATCATTGATTTGGCCAACTATGTAAATAGGACCATTAGGTGCATGTTTAAGTATGTCATTTTGTGAGAAAGCAATATCATGAGGGTTTTTAGTTGAGCCCTTATGAGGTCTAGCTTCGATAAATCCTACCATTTTAATTGGTTGTTCTTCATTGATATCTTTTATGTTTTCATCATTCCTATCAACATTCATTACATCATTCTTTGTTTGACTAACTTCAATCAGCTTGACTGTTGTATGTATGTTATTATTTTCTTGTTTAGTCAAGTATTCATGAAAGAATCAACTAATGCTATAGAAAATTTGCATTCTATTTCTAGTTTTAAGCACTTTCCTTTTGTTTTGTATAATAGGAACCAAGCTAATGTCTATGCTTTCACTAAGGATATGGTCTTGTAAGTTTTCTAGTTTTTCATCTAGTTTTTTTAATATCTTCTTGTGAGGGATGGGCATCATGCACATCAGTGTAAGTCATGGGAAATGAAGTTTGCAAACTATGAGCCATAGAGGGTTGATTATCAACACTATTAGAAAGAGAGCTAGAAAACCCAAGATCCACAGGGAGGGAGATATCATGGGATGACATGAGCCTCGAACTACATCTTACAATAGTATTGCTAATAGGACACCAAGTTTTAAAGTTGATACAAGTTTTGCAAACCTTGTGTGCAAACTCAAAATGGAAAGGGGTAATACAATGACCTAGAATGAAATGCAATTTACTGATTACACAAAGCAATAAATTGAAATTAAATGTTGTAAATGCAATTATGAATTTTGACAATGCACTAGATGAAGAAAATTAAGCTATATGCAATGAATTTGATGAAACAACTTAGAAAACTAAAACAAAAATGCAACAATGACAAATAGAAACCTAAAACTGAGATTTCAATTTCTAGAAAATTTAGACCGCATCATGATCAAGGACTCATTCGCCAATAAGGGCGAATGGGTCTTGGATAAGGATTTTTGAAATATTTTGATTGACTTGTAAGTGTTTTTCAATACTTTTCAGATGCCAGAAAGTTCATGTCAAGCCTGATCAGGGTGCTCATTCTCCAGTAAAGGTGAATGGGTCCTTGATTAGGGTTTTTAACTATTTTTGAATGATTTTTAAGTTTTCTACAATGTCTTTCAGTTTCAGGTCTAGCATAGTAACTTTCAGTTTCAAATTTTCTAAAAGTGCAATATGAAAATGTAATAAAATGATGAATGTAAAGAGCTAATTTGAAATGCAATATTGTTTTTATTTTCAAATGCAAATTTATGAGATATAAATGGTATGCAAAATCACTATTTTTTTTGTATTTTTTAGATTTAAGGAATGCAAAACAATGCAATTCTAAGCCCTAAATGAGATGCAAGTTTGGATGAAAAGTAAGAAACCCTATAGAGATCTAATTCAATGCAAATGAATGCAAGATCTAATCTAGGATGAGAAGAAAGACTCCAAGATCAAAAAATTACAATATTCAATAGGTCAGGTTCACCAAAATATATAATAGAAAAGTAGGGTTTACCAAATGATTTGATCAAAATGATGAACCCTTACTTATCCCTATAAAAAATGCAATTATGTGTATGATATGATGCAAATAATGATTAGAAATCAATCCTAACTATTATAGGAACAATGAGGAAAGTTTCGAGAGGCTATGATGTAGGGGCATCTTGATGCACCTTTTGAGGCAAATGTTGTCATGATAAAAAAAAAAAAAAATTGGTTTGGTTGGGGTCAATAAGGTCATTTAAGACCATTTTGAGTCATTTGTAGTCATTCTATGATGTTCTATTGTGTTTTGGAATTTCATGTTGTAAAAATTTGCAAAAGTTACAAAATTTTGTCAAACATGTTGTCCAAAGTTGTAAATGTTGTCATTAGAGTTAAAGGGGTTGGTGATCAGTTTTTCAGTTGCAAATGATGGTGACATGTTAAATATGCCTTGTAACATCAATCCCAAGGAATGGAGAAATTTTGAATGAGAAGATCTACATTGCAACTATGTTGCACAATTTCACATGTGGGCTGAAACCACACATGTGTCGCTTAACCCTACACTTGCGTTGTAATTTTAATTGCTGCACAAAAAATCAGTTGCATCTTATCCTAAGAATTTGTGTTGAACTAAAGCACTTGTAGTGAACCAAAATCACTTGCAGTCCACGCAATAACAAATGTGGTCAATCTAGTTAACCACATCTGTTTTCCCCCTTTTCAAGCCCTACATCTATCAAAAATTGAAAAAATTACAGAGCGAGGATTGAGCACTTACTGCACTCCTCAAGCCCTCTGGTCGTCTATAGGTCTAAACTTTGTACCCGCAATGAGCTTTGTGTGGAATCGGCATGATTCTTGTAGGAGCTCTGCAACATGGTTTGCACTCAAGTCACTATTCACTCATAATCAAAATGTACAAATGACTATTTTTGGCAACCCTAGGCCTATGTATACCTTCCTAAAGTGGAATTTTGCAAACCTTCATAATTGGCAATGTAAAATGTTAAAGTCTAAACCATTTTTTGATGTCCTGGTGATCCCAAATTCATTTCTTTTGCTATCAATCATTAAATCAATGTGTCAAAACAATTTTTCACATTTTTTCAAAAAAAAATCAAATTTTCCAAAAAAAAATCTGAGGGGGCAATGGATCTATCCGGCCTTCACCAAGGCACACTAGGGCATGGTCTGAAAATTATTTTCTTTATTCTTTGACACAATGCTCTAAAAATCACATTATGTCAAAGAGGGGAAAAATGTAGACACTGAAAAAATGTCTTGGTCTATGAGCGTCATTTTTTTGCATTGTCATATCTTCTTCCTTGCTTAATTAAGTAATTTTGATTATTTAATTATTACCTTTGGTCACATTCCTCTATTAATTAAATAATTTTAATTATTTAATTAATTCATTTCTTGGTGTTTATTCTTCTCTAATCAATTAAATAAATTAAATATTTATTTAATTGTGTTGCTAACAAACTTTCCTTCCATAATTAAATAAATTATCGTTTATTTAATTATTTTCTCTTCATTATTCATCTATAGGTAAATAACTATTTTTAATTATTTATCTATTCATTAATCTTCTTTTTCCTTCTATATTTAAATAATTATTGAAATTATTTAGCTATCTCTTACCACTCTTCTACTATTAAATAATTAATCTGATTTAATTATTTAATTCCTTTTTTCCATTTCCTCTATATTCAATTTAATGTTGCACAATCATTTTAAATTAAATATTCATATTTCATTTCTCTTCTAAATAAATAATCATTTTTTATTATTTATTCCTCCACATATTTTACCAAATTAAATAATGTGGTCAAAGATTCCTCTCGTGAAATAAATAATTTTATTATTTAATTCCTCCACTACCTTATCTCCACTTTCTTATTTCAAATCTGGACCATTGATTGCCTCTAGTCTTCAAAGAATCTTGATCATCCATTCATAGTTGTCCCTAGCCAACTACTTTGTGGTGCATGAATCCTAAACTATTGATCTTGGCATCTTCTAGAGGTCTAATCTCGTTCGTCCATTCAAGAAGCTCTTCTATAAAAGAAGGCTTTCTCCTCCATTTTTTCTTTACAACCACATTCTCCAAGATTCATGCTACCATATCATTGTCACTTGCAATTATTTGTGTAACAAAAACTAAGGGCAAGTTTACAAAAACGGATTTGAGGAAAAGCAAGGAAAATGAACCAACTTTGATAGGGGAGTTTTCTATTGCTTTTGATGTTTATTTTATTTCTTCTATCATTTGTGCTTTCTTGCTTTGGATTTGGATTTTTGTTTAGATTTGAAGTAGAGTGGTTTCTACTTGATCTTTACCCTTTTTTATTTGAATTTCCACATCCTTACAATACCCATATCATGTCATTCAATCAACTATAGGATCGAAGTATTTATATTGGGGACATAGACACCTAGCAAGTAGTAGAGCTATGCTTTGAGTGGAATCATAGTGTCAACCTCGTCAGGGCTATGGATGCTCAATTGGTAGTGAGGCAGTGTCCAAGTTGCTTATTGGGTTGTAATCATTCATGTAACTTTATACAAAATAGTTGAGACCCTTTTGGTTGCTTAAAGGATGGGAATTAACACATTTACACACTCGATCTTTCATGGTAGAGATACTTATGTCAACTTGCAATTTTTGTTTCCTTAATTAGATATTCAAGTTTTTCTAGGCTTAATGAGGAATGAAACTACATATTATGGTTTTGTGACAATTATTTATCATTGAAATGATCCAAACCATTTTCCCAATAGAGTCACCATTTGTTTTGCTTTTCAAATACACCTTTTAAAAAATGAGGACCCCCTTTTTTATCATTTTGGTTATTCTAAGTTTAGGTCTTGTTCTTGATCTTTACAGTTAGAGGCTAGCATTTTCAATAGGGGGTTAATGAAATTTTAATCCTCATGGTTGATATGAATTATAACCATTATGGATTTTTCACCCCATCCTATATTATGGAAGTTTTTGTTACTTCTAGCTATGGTTTATTTCATATTGGAATTATAGAAGTTTACTCAACATAGGGAATTATGGAGATTCTACATTGTTATAGATATATCTCTTATCGATCAAAAGTCCCATAATATCCCTTTCCACCTTGAAATCTCACAATTCTAAGGATCTTACATATGTTAAGACTTGATGATTTCCACCCTCCTATGCACGAGTGGTTTATTAATAGCATATTTTTTGGGTATTTAAATCAAGTTCAATTTTTTTGTTTGTGCATTCCAACCGTTGAATGAGTTCCTACATCTTGAAAATTGTCTAGTTGTTCAAAGTGTTGATCAAGTTGATTTTTCTAAGCATTCTTATCAGTTTCACAAACTAGGTATGTTAGTCATGCCTCTAACTATAATTAATATAAATATTAAATTTAGATGTAAAATAATATAGGATTTTGGGTTAAAATTGCACATTCATATTGGCCTCATGAGATATTTGATTCAAAATGATAATTAACCCCTATAAATATTGATTATGAAATGTTGTAATGTGATATGATAAACTTATAGGAAACATTGATAGAATTATAGGAAACATTTAATGAATGTTAGAACTCTAAAATGAGCTCTAAGATAGGGTTTTATCTTTTATGGGACTTTCCTTATACTTTTCCCATCTTAATAAAATTAGGGCATGATGAGAAATAGGATTGTTATAAACTTAGCGCTTTTTGGGGATATTGTTTTTATTTGGTCTCTTCAAAAGAGCCCCAAAAATTTGCTAAGAACTTCTTTATGGATATCTTCATCATGGATCAAACAACAGTTCCTATTCTAACTGCATACAACTATTTTGAGTGGAAGTCTAAAATACAAATTCACTTGAGAAGTCTTAGTTTGTATAGAAAACAATGAAATTAGAAATTGAACCTACTAAAGATGAAGGAAATCCTAAGTGGTTTAATAGATGTGATGAAGCATATGAAGCATTGTGTTTGTCTATATTTCCTAATTTTCTCTTTCATAATGAATTTGAATACTCCAAATAAAATATGAAAAAATATATAATATCTATTTAGCACTCCAGATTCTATGAGGGGTCGTATGTTGGAAAATGAACTAATTAGTTTAAGTCCAAGAAAATCCAACACATGTCAATATTTCTTTACCAAATTGAAATCACTAAGGCTACAGCTAAACCAATGTAGAATTGATAAGAAAGATGAATAACTAATTCTTAGTATTCTCTCTAAGCTAAGTTTTGAATATTTAGTATTTTTTCTACCTTTTATGCTACTAAGGATGCACTTAGGTCTAAATTCACCATGCCATATTTGGATGATTTTTCTACTTCTCTTACATGGGAGCATGACAAGCTAATCCAGATGGGAACTCTAAATTTTTCTAAGTCACATACCTTGGTTTCCAACCATGACACAAATGAGCAATGATGAAAAATTTGTAATAAGTAAGAAACAAAATAATAACAAAGAGAAGAAGGATCAAAAATCAAGTGCTCCAAAAGTAGCTAATGAGGCATTATCTTCAAAAGGAAAAAAGTCTAAGAAAGACAAGGTAAAATGTGCCTATTGTATAAGATCCGGTCATGATAAGCATAATTTTTTTAAGAAATAAGTTGATCACTTGACACACATTCTTGAAAAGAATAATATCCATTTTCCTAATTCTATCAAATAGAGTTCAAATGAGGGGTCTCACAAGGATAAAGACAATAGAAAGGGGAAAGGAAGTGGCAAGGCCCTTCTAGCAGGTGCTTCTCCACCATCCACATATATTTTTGATTCAAGTGACTCCCACCATATGGTTTTATCTAAGGAATAAATTCTATCTTTGGATCCATGTACTATTCCTTCCATTTTCATGGGTGATGACACTTTTTTTGAGGTGTGTGGGAGATGGTGTATTGATATGGGTGATGGCACATTTCAAGAAGTTCTCTGTGTTCCCTCATTATCAACTAACTCCTATTGATTTATCAAACCACTCACATAGGTACAAGAAAGTGGGTTGATATTTCTTCTAATTTAGTGGTGATTCATGAGTTACACATTGACTCTATAGCTATAGTTGGTAGAGTAGATATTTAGTCTCGGCTTTATTTATTCTCACTTTTTTCTTGATCCACCTTCATCCATTCTAATCACTCATTCTAATGATGTGAATAATTTGTGGCATCATTAGTTTGGACACTTGAACTACCACTATTTGTAGCAACTTAGTCAACAAGACATGGTTACAAGATTTCCTATAGTTAATGTTTTTTATGGTTTTTGTTAGCTTGAAGATGAATTTGATAAAGGAAAATCTTGGAGAGCCTCATATTTTTGAGCTGCTATATAGTGATTTGGAAAGGCCATTTCCACAACCATATTTTAGTAGAGCCACAGATGTTTTGACATTCATTAATAAATTTTCCAAGTACACCTTTGTGTGCTTTCTCAAATAGAAGTATGAAGTCATCAATTCATTCTTTAAATTCAAGGCTTTTGTAGAGAAACAAACTAGGAAATCCATCAAAGTTATACATATAGATAATGGGGGGAATATGTCAACCATAATTTTGTACAATATTGTATAGTATAAGGAATTGATTTGTAGCATGCAGTTCCCCATATAGTCCTCAGAAAAATGGAGTTGCAAAATGAAAGAATTGGTCCTTGAAAGAGATGTCTAATTGTATGATTCACTCCAAGTATTGGGCACCACCTTTCTAGGTGAAGCCATTAAATGTGTTTGTTATATCCATAACCACATTCCCCACAAATTTTTTAAGAAGGTAACTCCCTTTCAAGCACGGCATGGTTAGAAATCTTCAATTAAGCTCTCACAAGTGTTTGGCTCTAGTGCATGGGCCCACATTCTAGTAGATAAATGTAAGGATATGGATTTGCAAAGTAAGACTTGCATATTTTTTAGATAGCTAAATGATGTCAAAGGCTGCATGCTTCTCTATCCTACCACACATGAGTTTTTGTAATATCCACAGACTTAAGACCCAAAATACTATTGAGGACACAATACAAATACCAAAATTTTAGACTACCAACATAAAAAAAACTCCCATAAGTTTTCTTTCAAAAAAACACAAGGGGAACCTAAGGGGACTAACCTAGTTCCTCGGGGGCTCATCTCTAATGGCCTTGCCTATGTACGCAAAGTGTAGAGGAATCGTATTTCAACACTTAAACTTTCACAAAAAAATGGGTTGGTCAATAACGATATTAACATAAAGGTTCAACTCACCACTGATCTCATAATAGTTTAATAAATACATAGAAAGGGCAAACAAAGTACTTGAACCAACATTCATTTGGTTGACAACATTTTATATCATCAAGGCTCAAACCACAAGATAATATATTAAGAGTATACTAAATATTATCATTGGTACACCCATAGGACCTCCCAATATTCTCAGAAACAAAGGATGGAATAGATAAACACTCATATAAACACTAGTATTATCCCATACAAGTACAATTGACCTATTCTTAATAGAAAATATTATACCAAAGAGTTCACACAAAACATCATCACTTACATACAATTATATGGGTTTCTCAAGAAAAACTCAACAAGGTATAGATACACCAAGTCTCAAGATAATTTCATTTGAGAAGAATACTATAGGTGAACACTGATTATGTAGAAAACATTAACAATACTCAAGCACACACAACCAATGTAATGTTATAACAATCAACTATCTTAATTTTTGAAGCAGATCTAACTAAAAAAGAAAAAAAAAATGATAATAAATTGCTCATAACAACTTTCAGCATGTTGATCACATCAAAATAGATGATACTGAAATAGTGATAACTTTAACAATACTAAACGAAATTTTAAACTTTAATATGATCTAGAAAAGGGAAAGACCAAAGATTAAAACTCAGAAATCGTTTAGTGTAAATCTCAAATATATGTGAGCAGATTTTTCTGCAACTCGGCATGTTATTTTTCCTTGAAAATAAATGATTTCACAAATAGTAAACTAATAATAATACTAGTAAAATAAAACGTATTTGTTGAAAAGATTATGTGGACAGAATACACATTTAAACAAAAAATTTAACACCAAAAAAAAATAGAATTTAGCACCGTAGACTAATTGAAAATTTAAGAAAGACTCTTATAACATTATTTTTCATAAAACTCAAAATCTATAAATTTGCAAAAAATTCCACCTAAACCATTCAATTATAAAATTCATAAAGCTACAGAAATGCATAGGAGAATCATGATCAATCTGTTGGCTAGATTAGCCACTGCATAGTAGCAGGTAAAGAACATGTGTTGGAATACCATATAAAGAGCTAAAGATGTGATCTAACCCACAAAAAAAAATACTCAGAATCTGAAACTAAACTTTCCATATAACAAGTTGGTGTAATGAAGAATGGAATTTATCACAACTGACCCATCAACAAAGATTACCATAATTAGATCAACAAGTTATCAATAATTAGATCACCGAGTTACTAATATCTCTATGAAGCAAAAATGGGGTATTAATTAATTTAATTTATCATGATGATACAAGAAATAACTCAACATTTAATTCATTTACAATACTGTATTAACATTAACAATATCACCTGAATTTGATCAAGTAACTACGGGTGATGGTTTAGGCATTATGTGTGTTTAAAATATTTCCTTAACCAATCTCATTGAGAGGAGTGTTCATTTTGAGGAGATTCCTTCCATTTCTTCTCTCGACACTTCCCCAACCACCAACAAATTGGAGTTCTTGCATCATGATAATAGTTCTTTCAAGGATAATAATCCTTTTGATCTTGATGAGGAGTCTTTTTCCTCCACTTCAGATGATAATAGTTATGATGAGGGTTCACATAGCTCACCTTTAGAGGTTGATGATTCTCCTCTTGAATCTCCTCCTTCTTCAACTATAGGGCATTTTAGGGCTTGATAAATATTGAATTCAATAGGGGATTGGGTAGGGGATCCTTTAGATCACACAAGGACTAGATCATAATTTTAGGAAGCTCCACATCTCATCCTTGCCACATCTTCCGATCCACAGTCCTTTCAGGAATCTTTTGGTGTGCACTAGTAGAATACAACAATGCAAGAATATTTTAGTTCCTTGGAGAGGAACCACACTTAGGATATTGTCCCACTTCCTAAGGGAAGGAAACTTGTTCGATGTAGTGGGTCTATAAAAAAAAATGCAGAAGATAGGTCATTTGACAAGTATAAGTTTCACTTGGTTTCCAAAGGATTCTCTCAAGTTCTCAAGATTGACTACTTTGAGACTTTTGCACTAGTCACCAAAATGAATTCCATCTAACTTGTCTTTTCTATTGCTACTACACATATATGGGAAGTTCATTGAATGGATGTGAAGAGTGATTTTATTCAAGGTGATCTTCAATAGGAGATATACATGGAGTAGCCACAAGGGTTCATTCAAGATCATTCACTTGTGTGTCATCCTTAGAAGTCTCTTTATGGTCTCAAATAGGCCACTTGGGCTTGGTTTTCTAATCACTTGATGCCACTCTAATCCTAATGTATATTTTTTATTAGGATGACACTCATGCCTTCTTGGTTCTCTATGTCAATGACTTACTGATCACAAGAAGTCACTCATCCACCATTCAAGCAATGAAGACTACCCTTCATGATTAATTTTTGATGTTTCAATTGGGCTTATTGCACCACTTCTTGGGGATTGAGATTACTCAGTCTTCTTCAAGTATCTCTCTTGCATATCCTAAGCACAAACTTGATATTCTCCATGGGTTTCACATGGATAACTATAAGCTTGCACTAAATCCATTTCTATAAGGGGTCAAACTTGAGGCTAAGTGTTCTTCACCCTAGGTGGATGGCACTTTGTATCAACAACTTGTTGGTAGTATCACATATCTAACTCACATGAGACTTGATATTTCATATTCTATAGGCATGGTATCTCAATTCATGTAGGAGCCACATGAGTTACACTAGAAAGTAACTAAGCAGATTCTTCACTACATCAAGGGTACTCACAATTATGGGATTCACTATGCATCAAGAATGGATTTTGACTTGGTGGGACACATGTAGATTATTATTGGGAAAATTATTCTCAAGATCACAAGTCTACTTTAGGGTATTGTTTCTCGCTTGGTTCTAGTCTAGGTTTTTGGTCAATTAAAAAGTAGTCTACTTTCTTTTTCCTCTATAGAGGCTAATTATCGAGGAGCAGTTAATGTTAATACTGAGGTCATCTAGCTTCAGAACATTTTCACTAAATTTTTCATTCCCTTCTAGAATCCCACAATCATCTTTTGTGAAACCATAGTGCAATTCAGATATCTCGCAATCTAGTCCATCATCAGCAGACCATACACATAGATGTCCACATGCACTACATTCAAGAGTTGATTAATGTGAAAATCATCATTATAAATTATAGCTAACATCAAATTATATTGTAGACATATTCACCAAACCTTTCACTAAGAGTAAGTTCATTCATTTATGAGCTTTCCTTGGAGTGTGGTTGGTGTCCTCTTTGAGGGGCTACTTATTCCTTCTCTTCTTCTCTCTATTTTAGGGGGTGTTCTCTCTCTATTTGTGGGAGGATTCTTCTTTTGGGGAAAATTTTTGATATGTACATGGTATGTAACATGGCCTTATTTGTCAAGAGCCAACATATTTTATATCCTCCTAAGTTGTGCTTAAGAGAGGTGCTAGTGTAGGTTTTTATTTCCCTAGTGGGTTAATTTTTTCCCTAAACTATAGGTTTTTCCTACACTTTTATTAATCTTGCTTAGGATAATAGACTTTATTGTTTAATAACTAGGAGATAAAGTGATGAAGTGTATTAAATTTTTCATCACTTTATTTAATATTGGTGGTTAGTGGTGGTCAATTTATATTGGTTGATTTTCCACCTCCATCCTCTCCATAGTAAACTCACTACCTAGCTTGTATATTCCATCTTGAAAGCTCTTGATGTAATTCTATCATCTTGACATTGCATATCTCTCAGATTTGTTGGTTTGCATTTTTTATGTTTTTCCAATCTATGTAGCTTCAAATTTTGATTATAAAGTTCCTTGGGTTATTTAATATATTTCATATTTCTAACACAAACCACATCTTGATGTCCAATTTGGGCTTTGTTGTGGATTTCTTTATGATATATAGTGGTTTTATAATCCCCCATAAATGAATTTGGGGTAAAAATTTTTAGGATTTTTAGGTAACTCATGTAAGGGTATTCCTATATTCAAGGGAGAAATTTTATCTTCTTTAAAATAAGCCATCTTAAGTGGTGGGGGAACAATAATTTTTGTTATCTGGGGGAGGTAGGCTTGCTAATAGGGTCTATAGGTTAATATATAGAGATTTCTACATAATTTGAACCTTTCCTTTGCTTTTGGTGTTGAGATAATTATAAAATATCTCCTTTGTCTAGGGTAGATTTCAGAACTCTCTTGTACCTATCTAGAGAGAAGGAGATAATATTTTTAATCTTTTCTAGATGAAAGAGGCCCTTCTTCTAGCACCAATTTTGTTGATAGTGGTTTTAATACAACCAACTTATTAAGTAATAATAAATTATTACCCCTCTTGAAAAATATGGATTCCTACTCCAATGTTTCTTTTAGGCTAGGTCTTGACCATGATGGATAGCTAATTGGTTTGTGTGAACTTGATCAACAAGGGGCCATATTCTAAAAAATGTATTCAAAACATGAAACACGAAATAGAAATATTCACTTCTTTTGAATTTTAAACCAATTTCATGTAATTTTATAATATCTATATTATTATTGTGCTCTTTCATAGATTTAAAATATTATAAAATAAAGATCAAAAGATTTGTTGAGAGATAATTTTAAAGTACAAACTTAAATTTAATGGACAAAGGTAAATCTTATTATATTTATCAATTCTAAAATGGTTAGGAAAAATCACAATAACCAATACTAAATTAATCATTATTGAATTAATAACTATTAATACCAATGCAATCTTCAAAGGAAATTCACAATCTCAATATTTTGAAATAACATCAAATTATATCACCATAAAACATATATAGATCTAAATGTAAGACTATTTTTAATATTATAGTAACAAGATTGATTTTACCAAGTTATTCATTTTAGATAAATAAAATAAACATATCATCACCAATGATCAAGATCCATATGCATGCAATAGGTGCAATCCTTTGATATTTTATAAAATTCCCACAAAATATAGTACGAAATTCCACACTGATATTGTATAAGTTTATTATAAACAAAATAGTTTATGATGATTTACAATTACCAAATACCCAAAATATATAGAACCATGTGTCCCATAATTTATGGATCTAATAAAAAACTAATTAAAAGTTCAATTGGGGTGATCATCCCCTATTTGAAACTAAACTTAACTAAACTTAAGTAACTCATTTCTGAACTAGAGTCTAATTTAAAGATCAATCTCAAATTGGTGCTTTATCACCTAGTCATTGATTTATTAAAAAATTGATTAAGGACATAATAAAGTTCAATAGTTTGATTTAATCAACACTAGGAAATCTTTCTGAAAAAGAATTAATAAATTCATTCATGGTGTCCATGGCATGCCCCTTATGATACTTTAGTTTGATCATTTGAGAGAAGATGAAGTTCTCTAACTTCTCTTGCAAGTTAGTAAATCCAACAAGCTCTTCTTGAAAGGTGTGCAAGTCTCATTTTTAGGTCATCATTTGTACAATGGTCACTTGACTGATTTGACCCTGTAGTGACTCCTCAAACTCTACAACCATCTTACTTGGAGATTCCACTAAGGATGGGATTTCCTAAAATGTACATTCCAATTTCTCCATAAATTATTATATTTTTACCATAGCCTATTCGGCTAGGTTCTTGTTGTTGTTGTTCAATTTGTTCTTGCACTTACTCAAAATACTCACCCTTAATTATCTTGATTTTACCCATTCTTTTATTTTATCTTGATCTTCTTCCTCAACCACAACTTTATCAAATCCTCTGAGGGGGTATCCTTTATTTTCTACAAAATTGATATGTAAAAATTCCAAACCAATAAATCCTCATTTGTTTCCACCTCCATTTTGTGGGTTATACTATATTTATCACTAATACATTAATATACCTTTATTTATTTTTTCAAAACTCTACTTTCTAAGGACTATAAGTCATCTTTCTACCCTTTTGAAATAGTTAACCAACACTTGGGTTATAAATGTAAAGCAACCTCATTTCGTGTAGCTTTTAAAATAAGGGCTAGAGAAATAATATCAACAAGCCCAATTGAATGATTGACATATGATATCAACTAGAATACCTGAGCCTTTAGTTCTTCCTTGGTGTTTTCATCCTTTTGCATTCTTTTAAGGATGTTGGATACAACCATCTATAATGATTCTTGTTCCCCTTCTCTAATTTGTGCACCAAGGTTGACTTGCCTTATTTGGTATTCCTCGAGCAACATGTTGGATTTTGGCTTGTCTACTATGGAAACAACTACTAGTGCCACCTTGTTTCCCTACTCACCCACTGTAATAGTAGAAAACCTTTGAGATCTCTTTATTTTCTTTATAGGAGTTTGGAATTCCTCAACAAGAATGTTGAAGTTCTCTTTCTCTTCCCCTTGGAAATAAGTCCTTTCCCTCTTCTAAATGGTATGGTTTAACCATACCAGGAGGTTGGAAAGACATCATATTGAGGAGAGGGGGTGGCTTTCGTATTGTTGGAGGCCTCAAAATTTTCATGCTCCAAATAAAATGTCTCTTCTTCCATCTCTTCCTCTTCTCTTGTTATTACTTCTTCTTGATTTTCATCTCTTCCCTTTCCATTTATTCTCTCATCACCTCTTCATTCTAAACTCCTTCCTTTGCAACTTCAAATTTCTTATTTTTCTAGAAGAGGAGAAGGGATTGGAGTTGAGAAAGGAGGAGGAGGAATTGGAGAAGCTAGAAGGTTGGGGGGAGAGTATGGTGGAGATGATGGAGAAGGACTTGGAGGAGGATATGGAAGAGGAGACTCATATGGGGGAGAAGAGGAAGGAGTGGGTGAACTAGACCTTGGTGTAGATATGGCTTGAGGAAAATTCTTAGTTCTCTTACTCCTTTTTAGAGGAATATCTTCCTCTTATTTGCTTGATTCTATTACTATTTTCTATGTTTATTTCCTCTTTCTAGATCTAGCTACTAAGAATGATGGACTTTCTCTTTCAATGGTAATAGTAGATGGCCATTTAGCTATTTTTTACTTTTTAGGCTAAGTTTTGGGGTTGTGGTAGCTCCATCATGAGATAAGGAGATACCAACCATATTTTTATAGTAGTTATGACACATGTTTCCCATGTTTTCATATCATTGTTCTCAGTAATTGATATATCTACTAAATAGGTTGGTTGTAAATACCTTGATCACTATAAATAGGGTCCAAGACTTTACCATTATTCCTCAGCTCTTCGACTACTTTGGTTATATTACATGCTCTTACCATGTCCATTGTTAATCTACAATAATCCTTCATCCTTATTTCAAGTTCATCCTTGCAATTGGACCAATAGTCCTCTAGAGAAGCCTCATGTTTGAAAAAGGAGCCTATCACTTTGCTTATTTTTCCAATATGGTCAAATTTGGTCCTTGGATCATCATACGAGTTCATGGTATACATTGTCAATTATAACTCTATAGTCTTGGAATTTTGAATATTTGCACATGAGTATACTCCTATCTTTATAGGGAAGGAATATCATGATTTTTTTTTGTCAATAATTAACATGTGGATCTCAATCACTTGTCTACACAATTCCAACAAGATTATTCTATCAGTGGGATACCTCGGCAACTTGAGTGGGGCCTTGTGGAAACCTACCAGTTTGATGTATGATAAATTTTTGAACTAAATATACCAATTCCCCCAATTATTAATCTCTTACATGGCTTCCAATGATATCCTTTGGAAAAATTCTCTAAACCCTCGATGATAGAAAAAATAGAGTCAACATTCAACACAAAATAATTCTTGTTGCTAGCATTCAAATCTAATTGTGGGTAAAGCTCATATACCTTGACCTCTCCCAACTAAAGAGATCCTATTCTAGTGAGTCTTGGGAAGGTTTCTTAATAAGCTAACAAGTAAACCAGATAAGAAGTCATATAGAATTTGCTATTGTTTAGCACATATTTGATTTTTGCATGTAGAGTGTTTATGATAATGGTAGCCCAATCAATCTTTTTGTCATCTAAGATGATCAACATGAAGTGACACATCCATTGGTAGAAATCTCTAGCATTTGGATAACCATAAATTCTACTAAGGAGAGTACTATGATCTTTGATATCTTCTTTGAATTCACTTTGGTGTCGAACCTTGGTTATTTTGAGGACCAACTTCCCTAGGTTTAGTAACATTTTTTTATTGATAACATTAAGAAAAGTTGGATTATTATTCTCAAAATAAGTAGTTTCTTTGTTAATATCAATGGCTTCATATTTAGGGAAGATAGTGATCCTCAATACCTTCTCAATCATATTTGATCTTATGTCAAGGAAAACCTCCCTAGATGATCCTAATATCCTCCTTTCCTAATGGTCATACTAGTTATTGAGCACATGTCAATAGGTTAGCTCAAGGGACTGCATGAAATTGGGAAGGCAATTGCCTCTGCCAACCTAAAACTGGCCAAAGAGGTGGCTTTGACTGATCTTTGTTCTTCATTATGGATTCTCCTATGGAGCTCATCTATATCCACATGTCCTAGATCAATGTCTTTAATGTCTTCATAGGGAGAAAACATCTTGGATGTAGGGTGGTACTTCATTTTGGAACCTTTATTTGGCATGTTACCTACATATGAAAACATCATCCATCAGAATATTGAAGGAAATAATTGAAAGGAATAAATCAACACCCCTTATTACACTTTGAAGAAAAGTCATTTTAAGTTATATTATAATGAAAGGCCTTTAAATACTCTTACTTAAGTAAGATAACAATTTTTATGTGTCGAGTCCTGGTCATACCTCTTATCACTTACCAAAAGTCTCAATCTTTCTAAATAAAATTATTTTGAATACCAATTTTGAAAAGGTATGTTCATTGCTTTGTATTTTCAGGTGTTGAGGTTTGAGCATGTTGCTTACCTCTTAATTTCATTAAATCACAAATGTTAAGACAAATACCCACTAGATGATATTTGATAACTATTTTAGCAAAGTAAACTGAGTTCTTGTTAGGGAATTGGATTTTGTAGATTATGCTTATTTCTTTTCATTTGAAACTTTAACAGTTAAAGTGTACTCCCAATTACCAACACCCAATTTTGGCAATGCAAAAAGGGATTTCCATTGGGAGTTATGTGTTAGAATTATTGCTTAATCTTTAAGGATTTGTTTTTATAAGTGATAAGACAAAGTCTCAATGCTCGATTCCTAAAATTTCAAAAATATTTGTGTTATCATTTTTCTCTAAGGATCAAAGATTGGAAAGATAATTTGATGTTCTTTCGAATCTTCTTTGATTTTAAGCAAGACCTGCTTTCAATTTCTGACAACGAGGAGAGACTCTTAACAAAAGAATAAAATCCTTTAGACTTCAAGAGGCGAGCCTTCAAGTTAATTCTTACCTAAATTTTTAGATAAATGTTAAATAATATCCCTGATATTCAACATCCTAAATTATTCACTCCAATCTTTCAAAAGCATTCTTGATCAAACATTGGGTGTCAGGCTTATGGCTTGAGGTTTATTGAACGATCTTTTAAGAATTATTTCCAATGATTAACATCCAAAGCTAATCCAAATTGATGAGAACCCTAAGGAAAAAATGAATTTATCAAGAACATGTCATCCTTCTTTCCAAAGAAAGGTTTGAAAGTGTGAATGGTGATTCTAGACCTACACAAACATGCACAAACAACACAACATTAGTCCGTTATGCAAATCAAAACCATCATTCCCCATAAGATTCATTTGAAACATAAAGAACAAGAAATAAAATGAACACAAATGAAGGTAAACTAAATCTTATTCAAATGCTCAAACTCTCAATCCCATGGGGGAATTGGTGCCATTTAGATGTGGAAAATAGCCCTTTCCCAATTCCTTGCAAGCTTGAAGATGATCAATATAACTCCTTGATAAAATTTTCCATAACCTAGCTATGAAATTGATAAAAGACTATGAAAATGGATGACAATGGATGAAGTTTCTCAAAACATGAAGATAATGATGTTGCCCAAAGTTGTGGATCAAATGCCTAAGATTGGGAATGAACTTGTGGATCCAAAATTAGTAAAAGAGCCTTCTATTTATAGAAGAGAATGGTGGAAGAATGAGCAAAAAGGGTGAATGTGGGACTAAACATGAGCCAATGGAAAAATGTCACTTGTCAACATGCTAGTGGAGAGGAGTTGAGCACATTTTGATGACTGTGCACATAAATGCAGTTAGGTGGAATTTGAAATTTGAGAAGTGACATGTTGGAGGGAGATGAAACAAGACTTAAATGCCACTTGGCTCAAGAAAAAGGATATGTAAGAGGCCTTTAATGCCTTGTTGGATGGACAAGTCCTTTTGGGAGGTCTAATTTTCAATTAAATAAATCAAAATGAGAGGAATATGAATATTAGTGATTTGACACTTTGACTTAGATATTTGGATTTAAATAAATCAAAATGAGAGGAATATGAATATTAGTGATTTAATTAAATAAATTTGATCTATTCAATCAAATGAAGAACTTTAGAAGTTAATTAAATAAAATTGATTTATTTAGTTAAAGAGATGACTTTAGGATTGATTGACGACTTAATTAAATAAAATTGGTTTATTTAAGTAAAGAGGAGAATATGATGATTTAATCAAATAAAGATTGATTTATTTAATTAAAATAGGACATTAGGATTAATTAAACAACATGATTTATTTAATTAATAGAAGATAGTGATTTAATCAAATAAAGTTGATTTATTTAATTAATAGATGAAAGGTGATGAATTTAATCAAATAAAGATTATTCGATTAAATGGTTAGTAATAGAGTGATTCAGGATGAACTGGTGTTAGTAAATTAGGATTAGGTGCACGAGATCAATCAATATATTTTACGTGTCTACATTTTTCCCCTCCTTGAAGCAATGTACCTCCTGTGTTGGTTCAAAGAATAACCTTACCGAGATCAAAATTCAAAAAAAAATCATTTTTTTCGGATGCCCCACTGCTACCCCAGTAGAAGAATTGCACTGGTATACTTCCATCTCGAGAGATTTAGTTAAAATTTTGATTTGAGGGTCGATCTCACAACAAAGAGGTTCAAGATCAGTTCAACTTGACTGTTTGATGTAGACAGATTTGATGACGTAGCTAGTTCATCGGCCATGGGTAGCCTCATGTATATTTTGATATATTACACACTTGATACTTGGATAGAAATGTTAGTAAAGA
Organism: Sequoia sempervirens; assembly: GCA_007258455.2. NCBI lineage: Eukaryota > Viridiplantae > Streptophyta > Pinopsida > Cupressales > Cupressaceae > Sequoia > Sequoia sempervirens. Next base: position 24,790 of record VDFB02128684.1, read on the forward strand.
TAGAAGAATAAGAAGAAATGAGATAATGACAAGAGGATCCAACAATTCCATGAGTCATTGAGACTTTATTAGAGATGATGATGAGAGATGGATGATGTTTTGCTTATCAGGAATTGGGATTTTAAAAGGGCTACTTACCTTATGTTTGATAACACATATATAGCATGCATCAAGGTATAAAGAACCAAGATGGCATTGTACATAGTGTGATGGACTTTAACTCAAAAATTAGATAGGAGTACTCATGTTCACACCTGGCATACGAAACCTCATTCAAAATATAGTTCAAATATTTCAAACATCTCGAATCAAAACATTGAAAAGGCAATCCTTCCTATGTGGTCAACAAGACACCCAAAACATCCTCCCTACAAACCAAACAAAGCATGCATAACCAAGGTTATATTACAAGAATATCCAACAAGCACAGATGACAAAAGATAATGATCAATGCCCCATTCCTTTCTCTCTAAATCATTTTGATAGACATCATTGAGAGGTCATTGGAATGAGTAAAATAAGATAAATCAAAAGAAAAGATCAAGTACACAAACAAGCCAATGCTCTTCATACCTACAGCCAAAGGGATTTGTTTTGTTTAGGATAAGTATCCAAAGTGATTTCCAAAGATAATGCCCATTGTAGGAAGGATGCATCCTAGGACATGTTAGTGGATGGTGGCAAGTTGATAGGTTGTTTGAAAGGCTATTGATATAAAGTCGATTGACATGTTTGTGAATGATCAAGAGTTTGATTTTGAATTTAAAAGTTTGTTGTTTTGATTTTGATTTTGTGTTTGAAGTTTGTTTTTATTGATTGTTGTGGTTTTTTCTATTTGTATTGCCAAAGGAAGAAGGTGATGGTTGATTTATTATGGATGATTGATTATTGCCAGTGAAGCAAAATGAGATAGATTTTTTCAAATATTTGGATGTTTTTGAAGTTTTGAAATGTTTTGAGGCTATTTTTGGTATTTTTGAGATTTTACAAATGTTTTTTTATTTTTTGAATTTTCCAATGTTTTTAGTGTTTTCTGATATTTATGAATGTTTTGATTTTCTAATTTTCCATTGTTTTTGGTGTTTTTTGAGATTTATGAATGTTTTTGGATTTCAAGTGTTTTTTGAATGTTTTTGGATTTTGTGTCTCGAGGGCACATCAATAATGGCCTTGCCTACGTTTAATCTTAGAGACGACGTCGTTCAGATACCATGTTTTTGACATTTTTGATGATTTTTTGACCTATTTTTGGATTTTGATATGTTTTGAATGTTTTTGGATTTTTCCCTGATTTTGACGATTTGGATATGGATATGTGTGATGATATCAATGCTTTGTTTTGGAATTTTTTTGAAAACCAAGCTAAGATTGATTGGTAAGATCGATGGATTGATGATGATAACATTGTTGAGGATACACATCAATGCAAGGATAGTGTTAAGCAACACAAGGATTGGGATGGATATCCCTAGATGATGAGAGATTGATTGGATTTGATTGATCAAGATTGATAATGATAACATTGTTGAGGATACACAAAAATGCAAGGATAGTGTTAAGCAACACAAGGACTGAGATGATGATGGCTTGATTGGGTTTGATTGATCAGGATTGTGAAGCTCGGTTTTGGAACAAAATCTATTTGAATGATTTGATGTGACATTGAAGTACAACTTAGATGCAACTGATATTGATTGTTTGGATTGATGTTCAATGAAAGATAAAGCTTGATAAGGAACATCTTCTTGTCATGGGCTAGTGATTTGGATTTTGGCTCACAAATGCTTGACCAATTTGATTTTATGTTTGCCAATTTTCGGATCATCACATAAGTTGGAGGATATAGATCAATATTTATTCCCAAAGCAATATATAAATATTTTCCCCCAGTGTCTAGCAATGTTTGAAATGTCATGGATGGATGCCTGGATGGGTGTGTGGATGGATGGATCTAGTAAGCATGCAAAGGATTCCAAGTATTATCTTGTTAAAAGATAAGGTATTTGAATAGAGGATGCTCATTTGGATAATGCTTTATGGATTAGATAACGTTGGGATAGGATAGGATCAATGAAAATGACTCATGTCAAGATGTTTAACATAAGCAAGTGTAAAGTGTACACCAAAATTTCATCAAGATCAAGATAATTTGAAGATGGATGCAGATGAATGAAAATGGATTGGATAAATTCTTAATGGATGAATGGATTTATTATGGATAAGATGGATCGAATGTTGGATTTTATTATGGATGGGATGAGATGCTTCCACCTGAACTAGTGCACATAGATGCTTAACTCTACACATGATGCTTGTTTTCCAATTTTTCATCATGGTACCTATCCAAAGCAACACCATAGTGGTTTTCACTAGAGGACAATTTTTATCTTTACTATTTTCATAATTTTTTTATTTTTTGTATTTTTTGTATTTTTTTGTGAAATATTTTTAAGATTATGCTAAATCACCTAGTGGTGTTGATGTAGATTTTTTTTTCATAATGTGTCATCGATATCCTGCCTGAAAAAGTTGTTTTTCCAAGATATGTGCACTTGAATACAACTTTTGAGATTCTCGATCTGCTTTGTTAACACCGGAGTTAACTTTTTCTTTGTGCGCACATCACGATAGAGTGCCTTCTGAATCCTTATGATGAAGGGTGGTTGCCAATACATGGTCAATGTGAGAATTGGATATCATGCCTGGAGGCATGGATGGAGTGTGTTTAGGAATAAAAGATGGATTGGTTGATAGTTTGGAACCTTTGACTCTCCAAACTTGGGAAGATGAGAAATGATGGGTGGATACAGAAGTATGCATGAAATTAGGACCAGCTGCTTGATATACTTTGTGCTTTGCTTGAGAAGCCTGCTTTTTCCTTTGTGGACATCTTTGATGGATACTTTTCCCTTTTTTATTTTTCCCCATAGTTTCTTTGACTGATGGAGTTTGATAGGGATAATCTTTCTTTGTATATTTTGGTATCAATGTGTATTTGATTTGTCCATTATGCTTCTCAACTTCTTTTACTTTGATAACGTTTTTCATGCTTTGATTCAAATCTTTCTTTTGATGTTTGTCTCGATTCATGGATGGAGTGATGGGTGGATGAAGATTCATGACATGGTTGGTTGTAGTATTGGCATTGGTTTCACCATAAAGACTCTTTGTGCTCCCCATGTTGATGCATGTACTAGATAAAATTTCCCCCAGTATTATAGAGGTATCATTGATATTTTTAGATCCATTCATTGTCAAATAACCAAGACCTTGAAGCTTAGGATTGCCCATAATCTGCACTAGTTCTAGGATACACTATTCATGTAGTCCTAATCCTCTACCTTGATAATTCATTTGTTGAAACATTTTATTTGCAATACGATATGATTTACCTTGGAAACAAGGTGCTAATCTTTCTCTGCTCTATTGTGGATCTTCAAAGGTGATAACTTCTTCATTGATAAGATAGCTTTCCCTAAAAAAGGTAAGTGATCCAAGTTTATAAGTGATAGGATCCTCCATAAGTGGGATAACTTCTTGATTCATATCTTTGGCTTGATCTTGTGAAATATCATATTTTAATGCTTCTTCAAGAGGTGTCGATGATTCACTGTCCCCATAAAAGTCTTCCTTATGATTCATTTTTTATATGCCTTCACAAGATGTTCCTAATTCACAACTTTTGTAGAAGCCCTCTTCATGACCCATTTCTGATATGTCTAGATTTTTTTGTATCTTGATCATGTGTACAAATGTTAAGAGTAGGAGACTTTGTCCCTTGATAATGATATCAAGAGTATGAGACTCTTGTTTAGAAAGAAGATCATCTACATGTCCATTATGAGTAAGCATCTCATGGGTAAATGGAGAAATATGTGCTATATGGATATGATCATCATTTGCGACATCTTGTATAGATTAGATCATTGTAGTATCTTAGAGATACAAATTCTTGATCTTGAACGATTTCATAATTGCTTTCAACATGCTTTGGATCAAGTTCTTAACATGGGTCAGTTTCAAAGGATGGATTGCTTATAAAGGGTTCTTGGATATCTTCATTAGGCATGAGAAGTGGCTGAATATCCTCTTGATCTTTGAGTGGACTAAGATCAAATGTTGAGTTGAGGATTCCTTCAATATATGTAACCGTGAGATCAAATGATGTCAATATGTCTTTTAAAGGACCATTGCTATAATTTGGTGAAATATGTTGATCATGCTTTGGAATAAATTATTGAGATATGTCCTCTAACTCATTGGATGAGGTAGAGGTATTGCCAAAATTTTCATTGGTGGAAGGATTGCTAATTATAGGATCAAATAATGTTAACACTCCTTGAAATAGATCATTGTCGAAAATTGTTGGGGGGTTTTTATCATGATCAAAAAGTGACTCTTGATGTATGTTGAGTTGATCTTTGGATGAGGTAGAAACATCTTCAAGGTGCTCATTAATGGATAGATCTTGATCATTGTTTCCAAAAAATGTAGTGGGGAGATTGTCAATGCTAACACTAGTGGTTGAATCTTCATCGTTGTCCTCAATAGTTATTATTTTTTGATCAATAAGGTATTGGATGAGATTTTTGAGTTTGATACAATTTGATGTTGTGTGTCCCTTTATTTTGTGAAAATCACAAAGGTGCTTCTCGTTATACCATGGTGGCTTAACTTGAGGCTCTTGATAATTTTCATAAACAGGGATTTTGATGAGATTTTCTTGTACCAACTATTGCATGACCGATTTGATTGGTCCCCCAAGGGCTATGTATTTTCATTTGTTACCTTGTGAGATTTTTACTTTAAATTGACCTTGTGGTGATTGATTTTGGAGATGTGGTGGTTGATCTTCAAGATGTGGAGGTTGGTTTTGTTGTTGATGTTGTTGATCTTGATATCTAACTTCTTGACATTGGAGATATTGTTCTTGATGTGGTTGTGGACACAACTCAATGCTTTGATGACATGGTTTAACCAATGGAAGAGTGTATTGATTTTGGGGTGGAGATGTCTCTTGGCACAATGAGTGAATTATTTTGGAAAGTGAAGCAATTTGATCTTGCAAAATTTGATCTTGATTTTGATCTTGACACCCTTGATATAGTTGATTTGGTTTTTTTTCAAGCAGATTTGGAATGCCTCCTTGTGGTGTTTGTCTGGGATCATGGACAAATTGATTTTGGACAATGTTCTGATTTGGGATGATGTTTAGATTTGGCATTATAGGTTGAAATTGATCGTTGTTGTGGTTGGGAATCACATTTCCTTGATTTAGGTAACTTTGATTTTGCATGGTGTTACCTTGACTTGGATCAATACATGGAGTAGTTAACATATTGTTTGGACTTTGAACAACATTGGTATGATTCACAAACATATATATCCCAAAGTTTACCAAGTGTGGATTTGAAATGTTCATGCTTGGTAAACTTGTACTTGGTATATTCACATTTGGCATGTATGGATTTGGTGGGATAATATTGTTTGTTTGAAGACTCATACATTGATTGTTTGGTTGATAGATTTGTAGGTTTGGACTTTGATTTAAATCTACCATAGGGAAAGGTGTTCAAAAATTTAGATTGGGCATACTCACATTTTTTGTACCATTGAGGTTTGTAGGAGATAATGATTCCATGTATGGATTGTATAAATGTGAGTTTTGATAATCAATTGGCACTATAAGGCTTTGATAGTTAGGTTGATTTAGACCACTCATGATGTATGAATAAATTTTATATTCCATTTTTTTCTTGTGTTTTGACCTTGTTGACCTCTAAGAAATTTAGGACCAATGATGAGATGAAGGATGAAAGGGGTGAATGATATGGGTGTTGAACTTTTTACGAATTTTTTATCAATGCTAGACTTTAGGATTATTTATTGGATTGGTTTGATTTGATTTGGATAATGGACTTATAAACCCCAAGATGTTGGATGTTATCTTGGAATAAACTTGCCCTCAAGGATGATAATTTAACAAGATGTATGAGGAAGGATTCATCCACACTCACTTAGCCAAACAAGGAGATTTTTATGTTGATTTGAAGGATTTTACCAAAATCCTAGTATGAATGATTTTTCCAATGGTTCAAAAGTTGTTTGTGAGATGGGATTTGATTGATGTTTGAGGATGGATGAAAATGTTGATTTTTATCCTAAATGAACCTAAGGAGAACCTTGTTTAAAAGACCAAGATAGTGAAGAACATGCTTTACCCTATAAGTAGCTCAAACCAAAAGACCAATTTTTTGCTTCGAGGATCATAAGACAAAAGATAACAAGCACATGTGTGGGGTTCAATTGATTTAATCTTGGTTAATGAATTGCTTTTACCACATCCACTTGTCTTGCTTTAGTTTCAAACTAAATGTCTATGCCAAGGCCTTCTTTCATTCCACAAGGTCCATTATCTGAGAATCAAGAAGTCAAAGCCATAGTTTCTTTAATGTTGACTTTAGAGAGCAAATTGAGAAATGGGCCTTGTTGGTGTGAATAATTGTCTTGTACCTAGCTAATTCATCCACTAGGTAAATTAGGGGACATATTCACATGGTTAAGTTTACTTAGGATAAAAGATTCTTTCTAGAAGTCTTAGTTGGCATTTCTAGAACTTATCTTATCTAGCTAGGATGCATCATTTCCTAGGTGATTAGGTTGTTAGTTGTCTCATGTCATGTGATTATGACATTTGTCAACATCATATTCATTCCTATCTCTCAACCTTGCCCATATAAGCAAGGCATCTCATGTACATTTGTAATCAAGCAATCAATCAATCTTGCATTGTGATGCAAGCTTTCTTGCCATTCTCTCTCTTGTGGAAGTGGTTTTGGTCACAACTGATCTTGGGGGTGTTGAGGAGTCACCATCAACTCCTACATGGTATCAGAGCTCTCCAGGTGTTGCAGATTCCTTCCCAGATCTGAGGGTGATATTTTGGCTTGAAGATTTTTGTTGGGTGCAAATTGGGGTTTCATTAACCTCACGATTGAGTTCAGAAGCTTCCGCAGATGAATTTTGACTATAAATTCACCTATATTGGGTAAAGTTGTTTTTGAAGCAAAAAAAAAATTGCTGGGACAGCCTCCCAAACAGTACGATTTTCATATTTTCGCAAAAAAATATTTTTTGAAAATATTTTCTGCGTATTATATTGAAAATTTTGGGGAAAAATTTATTATTATTCTGGCCTTTCAAATTTGTATCGGGCTATTGATTATTGTGGGATGTATATTTTCAAATCTTTGCATGACCTTTATTGTACCTGTATATAGTACATGCGGTGTAAGCCCTAATCTCAGGGTAGCTAGGTTTGTTGGCTCCACCGAGCCCCCCTTTCCATCGTTCACTTGTGAAAATTTCATCACCGGGTATAGCGTGCACGGGCTTAGGCCAACGACATCATATCGGCAGGTTTGTTGATATCGGCGTTCACTGTAATTGTGGGATCTTCAACCGTCAGATCGTATATATCAATGGGGTACTCATCGTTGTCAGAACGTGGTCTTTGACTTGGCCTGCCCCTTATAAATCAATGGAATTTTTCTATTGGATCGGCATACTATGTCTCTCCATTGGCCGAAACCCTATGCATTGGATCTGTCAACGGCCTTCATTGGCTTTGTTCACTGTCTGTAGGTACATGGTCATCTGTCAGCGGTCTAGGGTATTGCGTCAGACTTGGCATTGGTGGATACAGCAGGGTTTTCATTGAATTTGGGGCCATGTACTCTGAGTTGACGGATCCATTGAGTTAACCCAGATGGGTCACATCATCGTCGGCATTCATTGTCCATCTGGTATGAAGAATTAATGGGTATGTCAGACCGATTTATTTTTTAAAGCTTTCAATCTTCGGTTATAAATTTGTAAAAAGGCTGACCTTTGTATTCGGTGGTTATTATTTTTGCTTTGCTTGGTGGTGTGGTCATATGGATGACCGAAATTAAGCCCCTAGGTGCCAAAAATTTGCACCATTTTAGCCTTGTAATTGCCCCAAGTGCCTATTTATAGGCCTTTTTTTCATTTTATCATAACTTTTGCATACGAAGGCAAAAATTTTCAAACGAGATATCGTCAGAAAGGTGGAGATCTGAATTTTTTAGTGGTGTGGATATTTTGTAGAAATTTTGCAGTTTTGTGCCTCTTTTTCCAGGTTGAAGCCTGATCATCGTTTTCTACTTCCGAGCTCATATCTTTGTGCTCCGATCTCCGATTTTCTCCAAATTTGTGGCATTTGGAAGGTATTCAGGAGTACTTCAGATCTAATTATGCACATTTTGCAAATTTGTTTCCAGATTTTCATATTTTCAGTTTGTAGCTGATTTGATAGTTTGAGGTACATTGTTGTAAATTTGCAAAAAAAAGTGTAAATCTGTTAGGACAAAGGGGTTGATTTCTTGTATTGTGAGGGAAAATTGTTGTTATTCTCTTATAATATCTCATTGTATCATGGACTTGACAAAAGTTGTACTTATAACTTCATATAACTATCATGAGTGGAAATCTCAAATGGAGTTGTTATTGTTAAAATCAAAGTTGCAACAAATCACATTTGGTCAAGATCCAGAACTTGCAAGAGCAAAAGAGAAAAGAAAATGGCTTGATAGAAGAGATGAAGCTCTTGGTACTTTGAAGTTGTCCATTTCTCCAGATCTTAGATATCATGTTGCATCTTGCACTCATCCTAATGAAGCTTGGAATACTTTAGAGAGTCTCTTTGGTAAGCCAGATAAGATGAGGAAATTTAAGTTGGAGAATGAACTAATGGGTCTTAATCCTTTAGATTTTGACAATGTCCAAGACCTTTTCTCTGAGCTCAATTCTCTTAGACTGTAGTTATCTAATTGTGGGGTCACTACAGAGGATGAATAGTTGATACTTTCTATTCTTGCTAAGCTTGGTCCTGATTATTCAGTGTTTGTTTCTACTTTCTATGCTACAATGGATGCTCTTGGAAATGCATACAAAATTCCTTCTCTTGATGAATTTGCAGCTCAACTCACAAGGGAACAAGTAAAGTTGGTACACATGGGCACATTGAAGTCTTCTAAACCTTATTCTCTCTTTGCAAAGGAGACAAAGGATTCAAGTGGCAAAGGTAAGAAGCAAAACAAGGCTCCCAAGTCTAATGAGCAAGGTAAAGATTCTCCTTCACAAAGCACTCCTGAGTCCACATCCTCTTCTAAAGAGGAATCATCTAAAAATAAGAAGTCAAAATGTGCATATTGTAAAAGATTAGGACATGAGGAGCATAGATGTTATAATAAGAAGATTGATGAACTGACACACCTTCTTCAAAAGAATAACATTAAGCTGCCCTCATCAGTGTCTGGTACTTCTTCTTCAACATCTCAATCGGCAGCTCCATCATCATCATCTCAATCACAGGACACAGGATCTACTTCTGGGCTACACAAGATGAAAGGACAAGCACTCTTGGCCTCTGCAATTCCTGAATCTAATAGATAGCTTCTTGATTCAGGGGCATCTCATCATATGGCATCTTCTATGGATATGTTCTCTTCTTTTGAGCCTTGTAATTCACCTCATATATTGATGGGTAATAATACATATATGAAGGTAAGTGGGAAGGGTTCTATTGATATGGGGGAAGGGACTTTCAATGATGTACTTTGTGTTCCTTCCTTGTCCACTAATCTCCTTTCTATTTATCAAATTACTCATGGGGGTCAAGGTAAAATAGTTGAGTTCACTCCAGATAGGGTGTACATAAGGGACTTGGAGACTAGGGATATTGTTGCTATCAGGATGGCTGATCACTCATCTTGTGTATATTCCTTTTCACATTTTGCTTCAAAAGATGATAATGTTCCTTTGACTGCATCACACACTTCAATGAGTGTGACCCATGATAGTGAGGAGAAGTTTGGTCAACTACACTTTGGTATTCTAGAAACCAATGTTGAGCTTCCTACTCCTCCACCTCCTACTCCTTCAGCCATTGATGCTTCTATTCAGTAGGATGATTATAGTTTTTCAGATCTTGCTTTGTGGGATGATTATTTGACAGGGATTTCTAACTTGTTCATGGAGTCTCATACTGCAGATTTGGAGGACACTCTTGAGGGGATTTCTCTCCTCTTTGATGATAGTTTCAGTACAACTGTTATCTCATCTTCTTTGTCTTTAGAGATTGACATTCATGAGTCTCCTCCATCACTTGATTTGTCATGTTTCTTGGTTCAGTTTGACCATGATTCTGTAGTGGCTCATTCAAGCTTGGAGAATCTTCATCAGTTTGCAGAGGCATACATGTTAAGCATTCATGCTTTCTCCTTTCAGTTGGACATGGAGTGGCTTCTTCATCAATTTATGGAATTTTTTCTTCCTAAGGGAAGACATGTTGCTTGTAGGCATTAGGTAATCTTTTGTTTTTAGGCATTCTTCATTGGCATTAGAGCTTCTTCATCATGGGGGGGTTATCTTATTTCACTACTTCCCACTTATGGGGGGATAATTTATTGTATATACATGATGCATGTTGTCCTTGGGGGGTATCATTGAGTCCTCCATACATCATGTATGTTTTCTTTTGTTTTCTCTCTTTTGGAGAGGAGTTTTGTCCCACTAGGTTTTCTCCTTTTCTCCACTTGTGAGAGATTGCATCATTTGCATTGTAAATGGGTACCTAACATGGCCTAGTAGCCGGGACCCATAGTCATAGTCTTTGCACAGTTTGCATAATAATCTTCTCCCTAAGTTGCACTTAAGGGGGGGTGTTGGTGTGAATAATTGTCTTGTACCTAGCTAATTCATCCACTAGGTAAATTAGGGGACATATTCACATGGTTAAGTTTACTTAGGATAAAATATTCTTTCTAGAACTCTTAGTTGGCATTTCTAGAACTTATCTTATCTAGCTAGGATGCATCATTTCCTAGGTGATTAGGTTGTTAGTTGTCTCATGTCATGTGATTATGACATTTGTCAACATCATATTCATTCCTATCTCTCAACCTTTCCCATATAAGCAAGGCATCTCATATACATTTGTAATCAAGCAATCAATCAATCTTGCATTGTGAAGCAAGCTTTCTTGCCATTCTCTCTCTTGTGGAAGTGGTTTTGGTCACAACTGATCTTGGGGGTGTTGAGGAGTCACCATCAACTCCTACAGGCCCAAATACTTAGAAGCCTTTAAGGATGAAATCCCAAGGGACAAGTAGTAGCACTTGGATTCTTTCAAAGTTATTTGCTTCTACTAAAGGGTTTGAAATTTGATGTCCTTATTGAATGTTCATTTTCAAGACTTTGGATCCAAACAATGTGTTTAACTAACTCAAAATTGCACAATCCTAGGATGGAAAATAAAATATTTGTTGAATTCCCACTTGGATAAATCCAGTTGCGCTTATTCAAAGCAAATGACTAGAAGCTTGACCACACTAGCTCCCCTCAATGGCACTCACTTCTACGGGTTAGCCAAGATTTATTTCTCATGAATCTCCCATGACGAACTTCTCATCTCTACAAAGAATTGCAAGTATGTGGGATAGCTCTAGAGGTTTGAACTCCTGACACCAACAAATATTGGGATTTTGGATTCTAAACAAAGGTTCCTAGTAAGGGCATCCAATTTAAGAGGTGAAATGATAAACTCCTTGTGAGAGATATCCCAACCCTTAGAACAAGGTCTTTACGCGTCATAAGTATACTAGGGGAGAGTTATCATGCACTGCTTCCCATTGTTTACAATTTTCATCGTAACCACAAATTTATATAGCAGTTTGGAAGAGCTTGGCTTATGCTCATTACAACTTGGGTCATTCCCTTGGGCTGAGTACTTTTTCCCACCAAGGCAGGCCCTCTAAAGGTAAAAAAAAGTGAGTAAGTACATTTGTAGTTCGATCAATCTTTTTTTTCTTGAACAAAGAGAGAACACACACAATATACTCAACTCACACTAGCAAGATTTGTTCAATTTTTAAGAGCCCAAATTGAAGTGTGGAGGAAATATTTTAGACAACCTAATATCACCAAAATGCTTTTGATTTTCAAGATCACCGTGAAGCATGAGAGAAGTGCATACGCCTTTTAAATGATATTAACTTGCAAAAAATGAAAAACACATGTTCATTTTAACTTCAAAAGCAATAATGGATTCGTTTTATAGCACCAAGATGAAGTGTGAAGTTTGCATGTTCAATTTTTAGATCCAAAACCAACTCTAGTAAGTTCCTAAAGTTCCTTTTAACCCTTTGATTGTTCTTTTTCCAAATGAAAGTTATTTGAATCCTAAAAACTTGAAGATAACAAAGGCCTTAAAAATGAGATTATAATTGCTCCCAAAGTGTCTAAAAACACTTGATACAATCATATAATAATGCCATAAGAAGTCTTCTCCTTGTTTCCTCCTTTTCCTAAACAATGGATATCAAATGTTCTTCACTTCAATGCTCCATGCTACTCTTAAAACCTAGAATCCATGCTCAAAATGTTAGATGAGATCAAGAAACAAGAAGATATGAGGGTTAGATGAATGATTAAACATAAAAACCCTAAAATTTAGACCATGTTACAATGTGATTTGAATTTAGGTGAAAACTTGAAAATTTTAACTCTATCAAAGTTGAGAAACACCTACACCATTGGATATCTTATGAAATTATACCCCTTAAAAAAAGCTCTGAAAAAGACAAAAATATGACCAAGATACGACCATTTTAATATTAAGTGCAAAAGCAAGAAATCAGAGGTGTCGCCATTTGAAACACAGAGGCAGTGGTGCTATTTGAGTGAAAATAGCAACGTTGTAATGATAGTAGTGCTCTGGTGAAACAAGTGTCGATTTGTGGAAAAACAAAGACCGCATATGCATCGTTATTTCCTCCAACAACGTTATTTGACCTGGAAAGAAAAAAATAGAAATGACAGAAATGGCCAAAAAATGTGTTAATTTTTAGATTTATGCCCTCCTAGCGCCAAAATGTGAATGGTGATTCTAGACCTACCCAAACATGAACAAACAACACAACATTAGTCCATTATGCAAATCAAAACCATCATTCCCAATAAGATTCATTTGAAACATAAAGAACAAGAAATAAAATGAAGAACACAAATGAAAGTAAACTAAATCTTATTCAAATTCTCAAACTCTTAATCCCATGGGGGAATTGGTGCTATTTTGATGTGAAAAATAGCCCTTTCCCAATTCAGGTTGCAAGCTTGAAGATGATCAATAGAACTCCTTGATAAAATTTTCCATAACCTAGTTGGGCAGGTGCATGAAGTTGGTCGCACTTTTGTGGCCAAATGGGAAAAAAAATTGAAAAGAGATAATGCGAGTGCGTTATAACGTGCTCACGTTATGTGATTTTAAAAGAAAGAAAAATGAAATCTGTATCATTTTCTTTTTACTATTTCTTAGCTTTGCCCACGGCCAAAAACCCTCACTTTCACGCTCACATTCTAGGAGGAAGGATTTCTATAAATTTCATCAACAACAGTTGGATTTTCTTTGCAAATATAGTGCCACGACAATGAAGAGATGCGAGAGCTAAGTATTGTTTGCTATTTGTTTTGAATTTTTTAGTTTGAAATTGAATTTGTTAGTTTGAAATTGATTTTGTTTGTTTTAGGTTATATTTGATTTTTTTTTTTAAATTTGTAGGAAATCCTACAAATCCTCAACAAGAAGAGGAGGAAAATCCTCAACAACAAAATCCTCAACAAAATCAACCTCCCCACCATTCTCTCAATACCCTCCGGCACTCAAGAAAATTTGAGGAGTGAAATTGAGAACAATAGAAAACAACTTGAGGATCTTATCAGTAGGTTGAGTGATCCAAATGCTTCAACCATAGAAAGAATGCTTCTAGCAAATTCATTGAAAGATATGTTAAAAAATGTACATGAAATCACCCAAGAAATATCTGTATGGCAAGATAGGAGGCAGATAGCCAAGGCATATTATGCAGACAAATTATCATATAAACAAGTAAAAGATTTAAAAATTACTAAAGGTGATTTGTGCTCTCTATTCACTGATCCTAAAACAAATCAAAATCTTACCCTCAATGCAAAGAGGTTTCCTATTCATTGGTGCACCACCAAGAGATTAAGAACCATTTTTATGAAAGATGGTATATGGTCTTTGATTACCCACTGTGCAATAATTGTGAAGTCTCCCAATATTTTCTTAGGAAACTATACAGTGAGTTTATATTGAACCAAATCCTAAATTATTTTGATATGAGGGAGTTCCAGGGGAGAGGTGGGGGGTCAACTCAAGATAGGCCCGGTACACAGCCGGATCCTACGCGGCAAGGGAGACGACCTCTCGCTAGGCCACCTCATGAGCAGATTGTGATGCCTATCATTGCAAAGGAGAGTGCTGACATAGAGACATTGCAGGCGATCACAACTTTGACCCGGAGTTTCATCCATCACACTAGACCTATTGTACAATGCCATCCAGGGGAGTCTTCAAGTGGTGGCCTTCAAACCCATGTGTGTCAATCTTGCGGGGCGACTTATTCGTATGACCCTACCGGCACTCAGGAGGGTGCTACGCAGGATCCATATGCTACTACGCAGCCTAATCTGTATGCATCTACGGGGATGGAGAGGATGACTGACATTTTGCATGATGCATTTGGCATTGACACTCAAGAAAAATTCAGCATGTTCATTGAATTTAATTTATTAAATTTCAATTGTGAAATGCAAGATTAACTAATTTAATTTTATTATTTTAATAAAATGGTAGGGTCATAGTGTAGAGACTGGATACACCAATCATCCACCTACTTATTTTTGTAGTACACCTATTAGTGGGGTATGTAACTAGTAAACAATTATAAATTTTTTACATGTTAATAGCATTGTTTTATGAATGGTATTTTAATATGTGATTTTGGATGTTGAACAGGGTAATGTTGGAGGTATCAAGGAAACACCTCCTAGTGCCAGTAGATTTTATGAAATGTTCATAGATGTAATATAGAATAAAGAGAACTTAACTAATGAATTCTAAGTTTAATAGATTTGTGTAGTTTATATTCATATTGTTGGTTACGTTGCATTACACATCATTCAAACTCAAAGCATTACTTCAAATTCAATAACTAATAATCAGAAATATATATATTAATACTTGTACTCAAAAAAAAATTCATTAGATCTCATACATTATAAGTCATCACGTGGATCGCTATTGTAACTTTTTTGTGATTGAATAATTTGTTGTTTTATTTTCAGATGTTGGTGAAAGAAACACTGCCAAACGTTATGAGGATGGATATTGGTTTTTCCTCCACTATACAATCCTCGATGGCTCTGATAGGGGAGGTATGAGGAAAATTACTAAATTTCAATTTACATTCATTGTTATAGATGAACTAGTTCTAGTGAAAAATCAAACCATTATTGATTCATAGTTTAATTCCTATTTAGATGGTTTATACAGGGCTTGAGCACACCTCAACATTGGCGTGCAAATATTTCCATCGAGGAGAGTGATCGTGAGATGGCCGTAGGTGATTATTTTGTTAAATATATCAATTTTTATAATGTAATTTCTATATATTAATGTCTTTACTTCTTATTGTAATAGTTAAAACTTCACCAGGAGCTAAACACTAGGAGGAGTAGTAGGAGCACTCCTCGAGCACAACAAAAATGGGTGACAGACTTATCACCATCGTATCACCAAGCAAAGGGAAAGAAAATTGTATTTGAACCAAAGCATGGAGAGAAATGAATTTTGAATGCAAATCCCTTTGTTGTATGCCTACATGGCAATTTTGTACATATTTTGTATTGGATATATTTGACATTGTATGCCTATATGGCATTCTCGTAAGCCTATATGGCTATTTGTAACTATATTTTATACTTATATCGACATATATTGATGTATGCATACATGGCTATTTGTTTTTTTAAATACAAATCTTTTTTATCGATGGTGTCCATATTTGCATTATAAATTCATGGTTCAATAGATATGAGTTACATGTATTCAAGTGTATACTTGACAACTTATGCACATATACTTTTTGACTCTTTTTGACTTACGTGTGAACATCGAAAAGTGTGAAAATTTGTGTGTGGAAGTCAAATGTAAGCCAATTTTGCAATTCTCAGTTCTTGCATACTCGATTTTATGCACTTATTCCTTCCTAGCACATATTGTGAATATTTCTCATTTGGTGTAGAAGACAGATTCCTCATTTTTGAACCACTCATAGAAAAGAGATTTACAATAAGAATTTAGCATTGGAACACTACTCCATACTTTTCTTGTCTAGATCATAAAGGATTGACAATTCTTAATTTGATGCAATGATAGTCCTCATATGATAATTTATATAACCATGCCTATTTTGAAACTTTGCATCTAATACTGCATCAACAAGAACTTAAGAAGTGTTGCATAAGAGTGTTAGGTTTGATAAGCCTTCTCTTCCCTAAGGGAGGAGAGCCTACATCTTGAATTTTGAACAAAATTTTAAGAAGCAAACATTTTACCTAAAAGCTTCAAACCTAGATGACATATTTGGCTAAGTCTATCTTGAAAATTATCAATGTGTTCAAACTCTAAAGGAGATTCTCTCTGAAAAGAAAACTTTACCCTTTTTCCCAAGGAAAGAAATTGCAACAAGTTGCATGATTTATCTTATTTCTTTCTCATGCCAGTATTGCCATGGTGTGATGGTTTATAGGTGGCATTGTTGTTCTTTACACCAAGGTTCAAACCCCATTGGGATGATATTGTTGAATGGTTGTATCCAGTTCATAGCTCTGGTCAAAAGACTTTACCCCTTGAATAAAAAAAATCTTATTTCTTTCTCACAATTCCTAGTCAATCATTCATGGTTGAGGATAGTTCTGTTCCAAGGCAAGGACACCCAAAAAATCACTGATATTCTTCTATGATCTGCAAGAAAAAGGTTTTTGGCTCTTTCACAATGTAAATAATTATGTAACATTGTTTTCTAGTTTGCCTTCCACACAGAAAAAAGTTGACACTTTTCAGATTTATCAATGATCAATAATGGCTGATTGTAAACACTTGACATTTTTATGTTTGAACTTTAATTTATAATTTTGTATCATGACATTCGAGTATCACTAATATTTTAATATTTGACTATGAAAGTGGTGGTGTATTTTTGCTATGTTATTTGACTATTAATATGGTGGTGTATTCTGAACTTGATTACTACTGCCAATATGTATATATTTTTTTATGTTTATATGCTTTTGTATTACCGAACCCAAAATGAACCCAACCCCAAAAAAAATTTCCCAAACCGGCGAACCGGGTTCTCGAACCCGAACCCGAACCCAAAACCAAACCGGTAACTTAGTAAAATATAGATTTTTATAGTTTATATTCATAACGTTGATTACATTGCATTGCACATCTTTCAAACTCAAAGCATTGCTTCACATTTCATAACTAATAACTAGATGTTGATAGATGACAAATTTTCAATTACAATATAGTTTTTACAAATTCAACCTAAGCAGTTATGCAATTACTTCGCATTGCATAACTAATAACTAGGAGCAGCTGCCAATTACATTTTTTCAAATAGTTCACCGCCTTGTCTATACTACCACATTTTTCATACATGTCTACCAAAGCATTTTGTCAAATAGTTCAAGTGTTGCCTTGTTTCTATGGCTGAAAGCCTAAAACAAGTGCTTTCGAACAAGCTATGGATGCTTGGAAAAAATCTATCAAAAGCATAATAGTAAGCAATATCATAGACAAGGCAATGAACTCTTTGAAAAATTCCTCAAAGAAATGAGGTCTCATGACACGATGGAATGCCATGACAATCAAATGTTTTGATTGTCATGGCATTCCATCACCATGAACCATTTCTTTGAGGATTTTCAAAGAGTTCATTGCCTGTCTATGCTAACACATTTTTCATATATGTCTATCAAAGCATTTTATCAAATAGTTCATTGCCTTGCTGCTATGGCTAAAACCTAAAACAGTGCTTTTGAACAAGCTATGGATGCTAGAAAAAATCTATCATAGCATAATAGTAAGCAATAGCATAGACAAGGGAATGAATGTTTGAAAAAAATGCCTCAAAGAAATGTGGTCTCATGGTGGTGGAATGCTATGACAAGCAAATTGTTGTGGATTGTCATGGCATTCCATCACCATGAGACCACATTTCTTTGAGGCATTTTTTCAAGCAATTTCTGCCTTTGTCTATGTTACTACATTTATCATACATGTTTACCAAAGCATTTTATCAAACGCTTCCTTGTTGCTATGGCTAAAATCCTAAAATAGGTGCTTCCAAAAGCTATGGATGCTTGGAAAACATCTATCAAAGCATACTAATAAGCAATAGCATAGAAAAGGCAGCAAACTGTTTAAAAAACCTCAAAGAAATGTGGTCTCAATGGTGATGGAATGCCATGACAATCCATAGCAATTTTCTTGTCATGGCATTCGTCATGCCATTCCATCACCATGAAACCACATTTCTTTGTGCATTTTTTCAAAGAGTTCATTGCCTTGTCTATGCTAACACATTTTTCATACATGTCTATCAAAGCATTTTATCAAATAGTTCATTGCCTTGCTGCTATGGCTAAAAGCCTAAAACAGGTGCTTTCGAACAAGCTATGGATGCTTGGAAAAAATCTATCAAAGCATAATAGTAAGCAACAAGTTGATGCAATACAAAGATTTCCAAACCACTCAACAACTCAAGGGACTCTTGTCCCAAACTCATCTTGGAGAAGATCAAACAAAATTTCAACATTTCATCAGAAATCTACTTTTCATCCACTCAAATTCTCTTATCATTCATCATTCATCCTTCCACAAATCTGTATTCCAATTGACTCATTCAAAGCAAAAAACCATTTTAGAAAACTTTGATTCAATCAATTAGATCAACATGCATTTCAAAAACACCATTTTCAACAAGGCACTCTTCCATTCAATCAATTCATTTAACTTGTCCCAAATAGTCAATCCATCATTACAATTGGCTTTCAAACTTTTACTAGACCATCAAGCACTGTGAACATCATTATTACAACTGATACAAATTAGGAACTTGCTCTCTTAACTTTGTTCTGATTGAACTTACAATTTCATGTATTATTTTACACCAAGTCTCCTCACTGTCCAACTGTCAAAACAACATATCTCACTTCTAAACCCCATCCAAGACTCCATACATCCCTAACACCATCACTTAGAAAACATTATCCCAAAATCAACTCACCAATCACTGTTAGGTCTGACTTCTATTCTCTGAGTAGTCAAGGCACTACTTCTCAATGAGACATTCATGCCCTAAATCGGGTAAGCCAAGCACACTAGTTTCAAAACCCAAGATCCAAAACACTTTTAGAGACCTCTTAATTCCCATGTCCTCATATCAAAAACTTAGAATAACTTATATTGAAGAAATAAGCAATTTTTAGTCTGAATGCTATCAAAAAGGCTACTAAAATAGGCCTAATTTTCAAAGAAGATGACCTTCAAACATTCCCAAAACACTTAAAACCTCAAAAAATTCATTAGAAATAACACAAAACTCCCAATTTATCCATTTTCAGGGATTAAAAGACTCCTTTTGATAGTATATTGACAAACCCTTGTTTATAGGGTGAAAAACTCAAAAATCAATGAGGGTTTCCTATATAGGATACATGCAAACCTCAAAACCTCTGGCCAACCATTGGAAATGTCAAAATACATCTGAAAATCCATTTGGAAACATCTTCTAACCCATGCACTTGTTCTTTCTCCACTGTCATGCTGGAAACTATTCATTTTGACTGGAAAACTCAGAATTTCCTATGTAGCAGCAACTCCTTCAAGGTATTCTTGTTTTTTCCTCCACTCACAAACATCAAAACATAACAAATAACCTATCCCTAACCTAATCCACCAATCTACCTGACCTACATTGGTGGAGTAGTGTGGAAATGCCTTATAAGACTCTCAAAACTCAATGCACGGGATTTCAGACCGAGCCATAAGAAGAATGCTCAAACAAACATTAAATTTAATGGATTCCTTCCCAAATGGATGCAAACAAATGGTGATTCCCCAACCTACTGGAAACAGTCTAAATTTGAACCCTAAACTCTTGCACAGTCCGTACAAGTTAAGAAACAACTAAAAAACACAGAAAATAAGCTAAAATAGGGAACTCTTTGTTAATTTAATTCTTCCAGAATACAATGATCTCTTTGCTCGGCCTTTACAATGATTTTAAAGAAGTTTCCAACCATAAACTACCTCTTCATCTTCCTTGAACAACCTATGACTCGTCCTCTTCCTTGATTTTCTTGATTTTCTTGTTTTCTCTCTTCACATTCCTTCTCTTTCTCTCTTTTACATATTTAGCATTTTGACAATATTACACTTTGTGCTTTTTCATGGCTTGATTACATTTAATTTTGGCATTACATGGACTTAAATACATTTTTGACAACTTATCCTTTTGAAGGCATTACATGACCTAGGTGCTCCTACACCACAAGCTATGGTCTCATGGTTTTTTTTCACACCAACGTGATTTGATTCACATTTTTTTCACGTGAAAATCAGCGTGAACCAGATTTTGTATTATGGAGTTATATTAAGCTGCCACTTCGAAAACCAATGTAACAATGATACAAAATAATGTTTGAGACTACAAGAGGGCATCAAAATGGCTAGTGTACTAAACAAATTCTTATGATTTATGAATAGTGTTGATAACTCTACTCAGTTGGCTTCTTTTTTCAAAATCATACAAATTGAACCCTAGCATCAATAGACTCTATATATCAAGCTACCACAGTTCAAGTTACATCACGCCCATATCACTGAGACACGGCCTGAACAATAGGAGGAATGGCCTATTTCAACATACTACACTCAAACCCTTAAGGGATCAATTCGGTTGAACCTAGCTCAGAGAGATTCCATGTGTTTGGGTGTGAAAGAGGACCATGCCTAGTATAAACATGCCTACTTAGATGTGTTGGAATAGGCTATTTGGTCACATGAGTTGTAGAACAAAAATTGCACCACCTTGCAACTTTCCACTGCTTGCATTTGACACTTTTTCCATCAATTGAAAACTGGACACCACGGGAAAACCACTCTGAGATAACAAAAATTGATAGAGGTTATTGTAGAGGGGCTCAACACTATCCCATAGGATTAGATGAGAAGTTTCTAAATGTCACGGTGTCCAAGTAACCTCATGTTGAAGTTTGCAGGAAAAATTGGACCCTTAAGGGATCGATCAGGTTGAACGTAGCTCGGAGTGATTCTGCGTGTTTGGGTACAAAAAAGGACCATGCCTAGTGTAAACATGTCTATTTGAATTCCTTGGAATAGTTTATTTGGTCACACGAGTTGCATAACGAAAATTGCACCACCTTGCAACTTTCCACTACTTGCATTTGACACTTTTTCCATCAATTGAAAAATGGACACCACGGGAAAACCACTCCGAGATAATGAAAATCAAGAGAGGTTATTATAGAGGGGCCCAACATAATCTCATAGGATCAGACGAGAATTTTATAAGTGTCACAGTGTCTGACTAACCTCATGTTGAAGTTTGTAGCCATTTTGCTCTTTGGACCCTGAAGGGATCGATATGGTTGAACATAGCTCGAAGCAATTCTGCGCATTTGGGTGTGAAAGAGGACCGTGCCTAGCATAAACATGCCTATTAAGATGCGTTGGAATAGTCTGTTTGGTCACACAAGTTGCAAAACGAAAATTGCACCACTTTGCAACTTTCCACTGCTTCCATTTGACACTTTTTTCATCAACTAAAAACTGGAAACTACGGGAAAACCACTCCAAGATAACAAAAACCAAGAGAGGTTATTGTAGAGGGGTCCAACATGATCCCATAGGATTAGACAAAAAATTTCTAAGCATCATGGTGTTCGAGTAACCTCATGCTGAAGTTTGTAGCCATTTTGCCCTTTGAACCCTTAAGGGATCGATCCGGTTGAACGTAGCTCGGACTGATTCCGCGTGTTTGGGTTTCAAAAGAGGACCATTCCTAGCATAAAAATTCCTATTCAGACATGTTGGAATAGTCTGTTTAGTCACACGAGTTGCAGAACGAAAGTTGCACCACTTTGCAACTTTCCACTACTTCCATTTGACACTTTTTCCATCAATTCAAAACTAGACACTACGAAAAAACCACTCTAAGATAACAAAAACTAAGAGAGGTTATTGTAGAGGAGCCTAACATGATCCCATAAGATTAGACAAGAACTTTCTAAGTGTCACGGTGTCCAAGTAACCTCATACTGAAGTTTGCAACCATTTTTCCCTTTGGACCCTTAAGGGATAGATCTAGTTGAACGTAGCTCGAAGTGATTCCACATATTTAGGTGTAAAAAAGGACCATACCTAGCATAAACATGCCTATTTGGATGCATTGGAACAGTCTGTTTGGTCAGACGAGTTGGAGAACGAAAGTTGCACGATTTTGCAACTTTTCACAAGGCAAAAAGACACCTAACCTTCAAATCTTGCTTCCAAACTTTTACCAGACCTTGGTAAACTTTATTCATCTTTATTTTGACATGAACAAATCTAAAACACCTTCTTACAACACTGTTTAATCAGATTTCACAATTGCTTGCACTAAAAGACCAAATTTGCTTGTAAGTGCTAAAACACTAAATTGGGTGTAACATGCAAACCACAATGAATCTTTATAGGATAAATATATTTTAGGGTACCCATTTTGGCCATTAAAAATATATCATTTTTAGATACACTTATTTTGGAACACATGCCTGCTGTCCCAACTTTTTTGCTTCTAAAGAACCCCAAATAGGTGATTTTATCAAAGAAAGTAGTCTTTAATCATCACCAAAACCAACAAACCTCAAAAAATATTTTTCCATGTGTAAAAAATCTCAAATAAACAAGTTTAAAGATGGAAAATTCCCAGCAATACACAAAATCTGTAAATCCTTGATTATAGAGTGAAAATCACAAAAATCAATGAGGGTTTCAAGTATTTCACTCTAAGAAACCTCAAACACTTTGGCCAACACTTGGATCATGCCTTATTATGTCTAAAAATGCTTTTAGAATCATTTCCCTAAACATGCATTCATTATTTCTTTCATATCCTACATAAAACCTCCATTTTTGGATTAAAAACTCAGATTTTGGCTCTATAGCAGCAACTCCACCTTTGCATTCTTGACTTCCCTACACAAAACGACTCAACCAAAATAATAAAATGATGTAGACAGGGATTGGAATCTTTCAACAAACACATTTAGATTAGTCCCAAGTAGTTTGCAAAACCCCAAGTATCTATCTTGACAACTATCTCCTTTCAACTAGGTCTACTCTAGTAGCCATACAAACCATGTTTTTGGGCTTTATCACTTTAGCTTCCCAAATGAATTCTCAAATAAATGAATGTTTTGAATACCCATCAAGGGCTTCTTCTGCATGTCTAAAAACCCTTCTTTTCCAAAGGGGCACTTACCCAAACCCTTCCTAGGCACCCAAACTTGATGGACAAACACTCAACAGGTTACCAAACCTACAAATACACCATCTCTTATATGAAATAGGCCTTATAGGACATCAAACCACAAAACCCCCTATTTGAGGCTATTACATAGGGTTTCATTGAAACTCATACTTACCGACCTCCTTCAACTCTGCCACCTTACTAAACATGTATAAAATTACTTGCAAAAACTTTAAACAACATTACATATCCACCTCTATACTGATTTCCTCAAACCATCACACAAAACCACCATTTTTCACTTGAAAACCCTCACAAACCCACCTAGGGAATCACACTAAAATGCACCAATGAACACCTCTGCACAAATTAGACCCCTACACACCTAAACCTACCTATTATGATCCATTCCACTGAGTTATAGTGACCACAGAGGGTGGAATGGATCAAATCCCAATTTTTAGTGTCTTCAAACTCTTAACACAGAAAATACACAGTCAGATTTGGAAAAAATCCTATAAAACTCTCAATACCTAATGAAATTCACTCAAACTTGATTCTTATGAAGGATAAGAATCTTCACTAACAATCCACATGCATTGGTGCTCCTTCAAAGACTGTACAGGTCTGTACAAGGCATGAATTCAGACTGTTATAGAGATAAAAATATTAGAAAACAGAGCCTTTTTGGTATTTTTTCAAAAGTATGATTGCCAACAACATACAACATTCACAAGGCCTTTTTGAAGACATATCAACTAATGTAGAGTAGGGTGGAGGAATACAAATTCAGACTTAAGAACCAAGAAACCAAATCAGGTTCATATATCTAATCCAGCTTTCATAAGGTCAGCAATATAGTCTTCCAATTCACCACTAAACAACTAAAAGACCAATTCCTTAAAGAGAATTGTAAAAAAAAAATTCATTGATCATCCGAATAACATTCATACTTCATCAAGAAGACAAATCCAAGCTTCCACCCAAGATTCATCTGCCAAAGCTTAAAGAAACATCAAGGTATCATGTTCAAGGGCTACAAGAACTATCCCAATTTTACAAACAAACCCACCTTTAAACTTCTTGTCATAACAAGATCTCCTAGACAGTCACAAATTTTGCTTCAAAACCACAAATTTTCTAGTCAAATACTCTGTACAAGTCTGCTAACCTACTACTCCAACAAACCCTCATTTTCCCTCCTAAAATCTAGGGTTTCTCAATATCTTCACTCAAACAGCCACAATACATAAAACATGTTTCCCTAGGTCTTCTCAGACCTTCCAACCCTTCCTAAACTCAATCCCAACACAAATCCATGAAAAGACAACTTGAAACCAACATTTTCACATAGAAACTTAACATTTTTTGCCTAGGCATTGTAAGAATTCGGACTTAAAGAATCTCCTCACCAAGAAACTTCATTCTAAACCTAATATACATGCATGCAAGTCTTCCCACAAAGTCACATGGCTTTACAGTAGGTGGGAAGACAAAAATTACATTTTTTTAATCACAAAATAGTGATAAATTTGTTACATAGGTTGCTACAGAAAAATCAGTATTTCTCCCTCCAAAACAAATATTGGAAGCCCTAAATAGAATAAAATGGAAGCTAATTCACAATACTACATGAAAACATGAATGGGAAATCCTTCTAAGAATGTACGGGTCCATACAGTTGAAGGAAACTCTAAAAATACAGTAAAATCAGGAAATACAAAGAAAAATCAGAAATAAAGCATTGAAAACTCTGAATCAAACATTAACCAAACTTTCTATATTGAATAATTATCCTTGAATGGACTTAAAATAACAATTACAATGTCTCTTGATCTTCCCCAATGCATATGCTTGCCTTTTGAACTTCTGTCTTTTTGTCTTCCACTAAAATTGCTAATTTTGGCTTTTGGCGGTTTTTACAACTTTTGCATTTTGCAATTTTTCAATATTTCTTATGAAAATATTTAAAGACTCCTTCCTAAGACTCACATTACATGATAAATGGTCTATAAATCCCTTATTTAACACAAATAACCCTAAAACACTTAAATTACAAGGTTCACCACATGAATCCCCTTATTGATCAACTTCTTTACATCATGACTCAATTGACCTAATACATACAAAAATGGTATTGAATCCTTATTAAATGAAATAGAATGACCTCAAGCCATATAAGAACACCCTAAATGATCAAATGGCCAAATAATAGAAACCACAAGGGTTCAAGTGTTGAAAAGATGGAGTTGGTGCTCCTACTTTCAAAAGTATGATTGCCAACAACATACAACGTTCACAAGGCCTTTTTGAAGGCATATCAACCTCCTCAACTGACTACAACCACTTTTCAGCTTCTTTTACAAGTGTGACCCTTCAACTTCTAAGTATTTGCAAAATGACAACTTTTGGTTTGACAACATTACATTGTTATGTGCAACTTTTGACATATTGATGTAAATGACTCCATACCTAAACTAGTGACCTTATGATGGCCTCATTACATCATCTTGACCCTTACATTATGAATTTACATAAATTTTCACATTTAGGCCATTCAAGCCTTCATTACACCAAATTGACAACATGCTAACATAGCATTGCAACCTCATATCCTACCAACCTAGATTGACTTAAAACACTTCCTAATGGTCCTTGTGACCTTATTACAACATTATTCATGGACTACAAATCAAAATTTACCACTTGACCACCTTGTGGTCCTAATTGTCCTTGGTGCTCCTGCACCATAAACACCCTACTATAACCCTACTCCACTAATCTACAAACCTAATTCAGTGGAGTATGCTTTATTTCTTTACTTGACTCTCAAAACCTCAAATTGAAGGTTCCAAACTAAATTTCAAAAAATGTGCTCTAACAGTGGAAAAACTCGATGGATTTTCTTATAGATGGACTCAAAAGATACCTAATTCTCTATATTATATTAATCTACAAAGGACAAGGCCTAAATCTACTATACAAGCGGTACAAAGCTAACAAAACTAAAAGAAAACATAGAAATTTATGAACAAGGAACTTTTATTGCAAGATTTTGTTCAAATCAGAATTGAGAGTTGTCAAGATCATCAAAATAAGGATGTTACATATAGATACACAAAGTAAAATAAGATGATAGCATTGACATCAACCAAATTGACATGGATACAAGTATAAATTAATAAGAACCATTGTGCATATACTTACAAATTAATCCAATGAACCATTCGAGTCTGCTCTACTCTTTATTGTGTCAAGTATTGTCTCATGGTCAAACTCACAAACTTTCCACAAGGTCTTGTTCAAAGGTCTACCCCATATTTGGTCAAACGAACATTGGATGCCATGACAAGGTTTGAGTAATGAAGAATCTTACGATGTGTTTCAAATTCCTCAAAAAACCAATGTTTAACACTCTTATGTCAGTACCTTCTCAGCCACATTCCAGTAACAACAACTGAGCCTGTAGGGTATTCAATGTTTTCTCCATCTATAATTGGGGCTTCCAATTTCTTTTTTGCCTCAACATAATGAAACAAGTAATAGTTTGTACCCTCTTTGTTGTCTTCATCTACAATAACTACATAAACATTCCCTGCATTTATATGTGCATCATATTTCTTGAAATTAGTCAACATTATGAATACAATACAAAGTAAGATAACAATATGGAATTTCAAATACTAAGCAAGTAGATATATTACATAGTTGAACTAGATTTGATACATGGTCAGAGTCGACCGATGATTCCATCTGTGTTAGTTCCAATGCCATCAGAGGGCGATACATGTGAAGTGGGCTAAGATAACTTGTCAACCATTTGTCAACCCACTCCCCTAACTCACAATCATTCCAAGCTTGCATTGTACATGAATAACAAAAGCATGACATCTTACATGTATCGATACTCCATGAACTTGCATTTGAGATAAGGAAAGAGTGCAACTCACTTGATCCTATTAGTGTACAAAAATCCTCATATGGTGCAATGTTAGTATCATCCATCAACCAAAAAAATCTATGAACTAAATATGTACCTTCATTACCTGGACCCATCGAAGCATTACACCACTCGACGATTGATCTTGCATCTGTCAACTATGCACTGTCTTTATACTTTAACTCTTCTCGTGCTAATGCTCTTTTCATGCATGCTCCTACACCATCATGCTCCCCCTTTCCATGTCTGGCCTAACAAAAGTTCCACATATGTTGAAATAGAACATGCACACGTTCTTGAACTGTGCTGCACAGTTATCTGACCATATTATATGTCGACCATATGATATGCCCCTCTAAGCCAAATGATTGTAGAACATCTGGAAGCAACCTTGCATGAACTCTAGAGAATGTGTACAATCATCACTAATATAAAAGTGATACTCCCTCAATACCTTCCTTTCATCCTCTGTACTTTCAGTTGTATGTATGAATGCTATGTGCACAAATATCGAAACCTATGTGGAGTTGTAATACTGTGACTACACCTCACTCTGTGGCTGTATAGTGTAGTTCTCTGCAAATTCAACCACTAATACTATGCTGCCAAGTGGAAAGGTGTCCTTGCATAGCTTGAATTGTGTGTCCAGCCATCAGGGTCTATGGGTATGCCTTGCATACTCATACACTAGATTCTCACAAAACATGGACATGAACTAATACATTGGAATCTTATGAATAACCAACTCACACCTTTTTTCTTCAGACCCATCTTTTGTAGCATATGCCACTATTTTATACTTCCCGAACTCTACTAATTTTTGTCCCACCTCATATATGCTTTCCATATGTTAACATACTAGCATTTGTTGCAAGCCACCACAATGCTCCCATGAACCATCCAAGCATGTTGTCCTATAGAATATTTGGCCATCCTCTATTTCACATAAAAAATTTGATAAGAACTCTCTTGAAGATTTTGGTGGGTCTTCTATGCCACAATCCTACAAAACATCGTTAGTATGAAAATCTAAACATATAGAATGATAAACATCATAATGGTTAGAGAATTCAATATGCAGTTTACAACAACAAGTAGTGCATGTGTGATTTATCTTGACATAAAAAGGTTTAATCATTTCAAAAAATATTTGAGAAATACTAATTTGAGGATAATCATTTGAAATTTATGAAAAATTTGAGTTTGAGTGTATCAAAAAAATGCTTTGGATGTGGCTCACAGTTGACAACCAATTCTCCTTCTTATGACATCCCTTTGATTCAAAGATGGCCTTGTATTATTCTTCCAATAATCTTCAATTAGTGTTCTCAATGCTTCAACAACTTTTTTATCTTTGTGCGCAATCTCCTAGAGAATGCCCATAATTCATTTGCATCGGTGCCCTCAATTCTTTGCCGCCTTTGAATAGCTTTTGATAAAGTTTTTCTACTAATTCCCATTTGTTCACTTGTCTTTTTAATGAAGCAAGATCTCTTTGTTTGATAGCTTACCAAAGTCGATGTAATGACATGTCAGGTGACATTACTATCCTTTGAGCATGAGGTCTTACCCACACTATCATAAGCATCCATTAGATTCTTCACAATAGTGTTATCATTTGATGCATTCGATGTTCTCAACCCACGAGTCTTCATGATATTTTTGTACTTTAAACCCCACATCATTTGAACAAGTAGTTGACATCTTGCAGTCTCATTTAGCCTTTCAAAGAACATTTGCCAAATATTATCAGCATATCTTCTACAAGTGCATTCTGGAATCTTACCTTCCATGTGCTACAAAATATCCTCATCAATATTAATCAAAAACTTTGGCTTTCTACACAAAATTCTAGGCGGTTTTCTCTTAGGTACATACATCTCAACATTAGAAATTTCATCAATATTTAATTGAGGTGGGCTAGATTGCCTACCTTCAATCGAGGGTGGAATAGAATACATACCTTGAGGTTCATGTGGGGATGATGGCATACCTTTTTCCTCAACTCTGAGTGATGATGTACTCTCAACTTCAGATGTGGTGGATGGTGTCCAACCATACTCACTTGTGGTAGATGGTGTCCCTCCATATTCGCTTGTGCTTAATGGTGTCCCTTCGTATTCACTTGCGGTAGAGGGTGTGTCTCCAACTACGGTATTTGCATCTCCCCTAGCATGACTCTTTTCATTCGTGCCCTTTGTGCTGCCAATTTCTTTTCTCTTTTGATGGTTGAGGTTCCTCTTCAACTGCTTGTTTTCATCAATCATTCTAATTTCGCTTTTCACGATATTCCCTCATCCATTTTTTCTCTCTTTATCTCAAGGCTTGAGTTGATCATTTGTAGTTTTTTCCTTTTAATAGTTTGTTCTTCTCGGCATGATGAATAATTTTACCTATGAAAAAAGTGCTAAGTTGTCAAATTAACTAATTGAAAGCTTTGGAAGCATACACAAAGAAAGTCAATGAAAGGCTTATTAGAAAGAATCGTTGATTTAACAAAATGCCTCAATAGATGAATATGTATCGAATTGGTGATTTTAAAATGTCCATTGACAATGTAAGGTTGTAACATGACAAACTGGTATAGGAGCACCTAGGTCATGAAATTCCTTCAAAAGGTTAATTTGTTCAATTTGTAATGTTCAAGTAAATATGATGAGTGAAGGTCATGAAATGATGAATTTCAATGTATTTGCACCATGAAATAGGTCACTAGGTGATATTATTGAAAAGTTGCTTTTAATAACAAAAGTTATCAATTATTGTAAAAATGTAAAATTGCACAAAAGCAGGAAGGTGAAGAGTCTTTTTTGTGGAAGGGAAACGATGGGTTGATGAAGATGAAGAGGCAGTTATTTCAACTGATTTAGACACCTTTAGAAAGCATTGTAAGCTCGGGAAAGGCAAATATTGTATCCCAAAAATCCATAAAAATCAATAAAAAAACCTTTGCTCAGTTATTTTGGAAAGCTTTTCTATTCTTGTTTTCAGGTTGCATAGTGATTCAAGCATTCTAAGATTATTCTTGTCAGGGAAAGAGACTTCTTTCATTCTTGAAAGTTGTAGGAATTGTAATTCAAATAATCAAGAATTTGAACTCAGTTTCCTAATTCTCGGTCTATGGTTTCCTTAGAATTGTTTTGAGAGTCTAAAAAGTGATTCTTAGCCATTCCACCGATGTAGGGCTAGTAGGTCGGTGGAATGGATCATATTTAGTGTCTTTTCAATGTGAAGATGTGTGTGATAGGGGTAAATAGAAATAAGAAGTCAGGATACTGTTGCATGAACAAAATTCTGAATTTTCTCACTCAAAAAAATGGTGTTTTCAAGTAGGGTTTGAGGAAACAACATGTAGAGGAGCTTAGAATTGATTTCAAAATAATTTGCAGACATAATGAAGCATGTTTCAATTGTTGGGCAGAGTAGTAGAGGTTTTGCAAATGTTTCATTAAAGAAACCCTTATGGTTGGTGTGTTTTCACCCTATAATCAAGTGTTTACTAATTTTGTGTATTGATAGGCGTTTCCCATCTTGAAACTTGTTTATTTGTGAGTTTCCATACATGGCATAAGACTATTTGCAGGTTTGGTCGATTAGTGAGTAGTTCTATGATGACTTGCTTTGATAAATTGACATATTTAAGGGCTTTTACCAATAGACAGCATGTTGGTTCTACTCTATTTTGTGAAATAAGTGAATAAACTTTTATAGTATGTTGAAAAGGATCAAAATAGGCCTAAGAATTTGTATTTGGATTGTGTAAATTCTTTATGATAGAAAACGAATCACCCAATTAGATGGAATGTTGGCCTACTAGAGATATTTGGCATTGTTTGCTAAAAATAGAGAATATGTAGAAAAGGCGAAAGGAATGTTGTTAAGTGCTTGGGAGCAGTCTCATTTGTGATGCCACAATTGTGTCTATGCTTGGTAATTTTTTGAAGGTAGATTGTGAAAGATTTGATGATTTGGGCATATGTTCCCAATATATGGCAATGGTGTCTTGAATGCAAAGTAGTCAGAGTGTGTTTATACTAATATATTGGAATATTACAATTAAAACATGATGAAATTGGTATCTTAAAGGTTTGGTGACAGTGTTAAACTAATGCTACATGTTGTTACAAATGGTGTTTAAGTGAAGATAGGATGATGGATGTGTTGATTTGAGCAAAGATATCTTAAATGGTTGGGATGATGTTTGATTGCAGGTCTAAGGAACAGAGATGTTTGATTGTTTTTGCCTTGAAGGGGTAAGTTGAGTTGATGAGTGATTGTTGTATTGTTTATGACAAGAAAAAAGTTGAAAGTTGATTCTGAAAATGGTTTGCTATATGGAATTGGTGAATTGGCTACTGATAGCCTTATAACTTGAAATGAAATAAATGGATTTTGGTTGAATGAAAAGTAGTTTTGGATGAATTTGAAAAAGTTTGTATAAATTGATCTTCTCCTGATTTGATTTGGGAAGGAAGTTCCCTAAAGAAATGATGTTGTTGAGTGGCTTGGCAATCTAATATTGCATCACAAAAAAATAAATTGATCAACAAGGAATAAGAAAAACAACAAAAATGAAAGCAAGCCATAATAGAATGAAAGAAAATGTACAAATATTTCACATACCTAAAAAAGAAAAGTTTCAAATGGAGGAGTTCTACCCAATTATGCAGCCTTTTCTTCTTCCTTCCTCAAACTCCTCAAAAATTTGACTTCTTCAAAAGGTTGTTCCCCTCCAAATTTCAATTGTATATCAATTATCACTGTAATTCAAACTTGAATTGATATTATATGCCTCTCAACATGAAAACTCTGCTATTTCATGCATAGGTGATGGAAAGAACATTCAAAAGGTGGTGGAATCTCAAAATCATGCATGCACACTTCACTCAATCACCAAAAAGCTACTTTTTTTTGGAGCACATGCAAAACCAGGAGAATATGCAGAATGTGGGCCGACATCATGGGTATATTGTGATTTTTTACCATTTTTAGTGCAATAAAAAATGTGCTTGCGTTATAACGCAAGCGCGTTATTTAATCCTAAACGGGCATATCTCTACTAGTTAATAATGCACTCGTGTTATGATAAATTTGGTTTTTTTAAGCTTTAGATGGTACATTTATAGGATAGAGGATTAAGGGTACTAGGGAGAGAGAGCTAGAGGGAGTAAGAGAGAGAGATACCTGAGAGAGGGAGATACTTGAGAGAGAGAGAGAGGAAGGGAGTGAGAGAGAGAGATAAAGGAGGGAAGGGCTAAGGGTAGAGGATTTAAGGGTGAATATTTTAAGGTTTACAATTAAGGGTAGAGGGGAGAGAGACAGAGGGAGTGACTGAGAGAGAGAGAGAGACCTAAGAGAGGGAGAGGGGGTAGGAGGGAGAGGGTTGAGAGAGGGAGAGAGAGAGACCTAATAGAGGGAGAGGGGGTAGGAGGG
>VDFB02128684.1:59476-181125 GCA_007258455.2 Sequoia sempervirens
AATAAATTAGTAGTTTATAAAGACTCAAAGCACTTTGATCCTTGTTTTGTTCCATCTCAAAATTTTGAGTGTAACTATCCTCAATTTCACATCCAAGGTTAGCATTTCCTGATTTCAGAAGAAAAAAAAAAAAAAAAGTGGCCACTTAAGCCCCCTTTTTGGGAACCATCTTGGTGCACTTACCCAACTATGAAATTGATGAAAGACTATGAAAATGGATGACAATGGATGAAGTTGCTCAAAACATGAAGATAATGATGTTGCCCAAAGTTGTGGATCAAATGCCTAAGATTGTGGATGAACTTGTGGATCCAAAATTAGTAAAATAGCCTTCTATTTATAGAAGAAAATGGTGGACGAATGAGCAAAAAGGGTGAATGTGGGACTAAACATGAGCCAATAGAAAAATGTCACTTGTCAACATGCTAGTGGAGAGGAGTTGAGCACATTTTGATGAATGTTCACATAAATGCATTTAGGTGGAATTTGAAATTTGAGAAGTGACATGTTGGAGGGAGATGAAAGAAGACTTAAATGCCACTTGGCTCAAGAAAAAGGACATGTAAGAGGCCTTTAATTCCTTATTGGATGGACAAGTACTTTTGGGAGGGATTTTTCAAGCTTGGAGGAATATTCCAACTTGATGTCATATTTGAATGAAAAGGAGCAATTTATAAATCAATTAAATTGATTTATGTGTGCAAGTTGCAAAATCTAGAGGATTTGATGGATTAGAGTTAGTGTTAATCAGGATTTGATTAACTTAGATAGAAATTAGTTGATTTGACACTTTGACTTAGATATTTGGATTTAAATAAATCAAAATGAGAGGAATATGAATATTAGTGATTTAATTAAATAAAGTTGATCTATTCAATCAAATGAAGAACTTTAGAAGTTAATTAAATAAAATTTATTTATTTAATTAAAGAGATGACTTAGGATTGATTGATTACTTTATTAAATAAAATTGGTTTATTTAATTAAAGAAGAGAATATGATGATTTAATCAAATAAAGATCGATTTATTTAATTGAAAGAGGACATTAGGATTAATTAAACAAATTGATTTATTTAATTAATAGAAGATAGTGATTTAATCAAATAAAGCTGATTTATTTAATTAATAAATGAAATGTGATGAATTTAATCAAATAAATTTTATTCAATTAAATGGTTAGTAATAGAGTGATTCAGGATGAACTGGTGTTAGTAAATCATGATCAGGTGCATAGGATCAATCACTATATTTTACATGTCTACAAAAAGGTAAATCAAATCCTGATAGGATGACCTCATAAACATTATCGATCAGAGTGCTTGGGGAAAACATGAATTAATTGTTAAAAAAAGAAAACAAACACAAGAAACCAAAAAAATGAAAAATAGTGAAAACACTACAAAAAAAAAGAAGATGATGACCCAACCGAATTAAAACAATGAAAATATAGTGCAAGAATAAGAAAAAAAACAAAAAACAAAGCCAAAACTGTCAAGTTTCAATTCTACGTAGAAATATTATGATGAAGAAAAAGGTTGAAATGAGCATGAAGGAGGCAATAAGGAAGCACACAAACACCACCATGGCTCACCAAGCACAAATGAAGCACCCAAGAACTAAGAACAAGGAACTATAAGCAACATGGATTGAAATTATAGTGAGGGAGGGCTTTTAGGAATTTGCAGAGTGCACAAAGACACAAAATCGGCATGCACAAATGACAATTAATCCATGCACTCTCTCTCTCTTTAAACCTCTCAACATGATACATTAATTCATATTAAATGTGCAGCTATGTGATTGAATGCATTGACAGACACAAAAAATGAGATGACAAGACATTGTTGTCATCAAGCTTTAGGAGTCAAGAATGTTGTGAGACAAGCATGCTGAAAATGAGAACATTGATGGCCAAAACTCTGAAATGGAGAATGATGACAAAAAATAGATGTTGAGGATTAGGCTCAACAAAGATGACATGCTATTCTTGACTTGGAAACTTTAACAAAGAAAAAAGCAAAGGGGAGAAAGAAGAGGGAAAGGAAGGAAAAAAAAGGGAAACAAAAGGAGAAAAGGGAAGATGGAAAATAGAGGGGAAAAGAAAAAGAAAAGAAAAGAAAAGGGGTGTAGGTGCAAGGAACTACATATCATTCATTGTATTATTCAATTTTGTAGGTTTTTCTTTTTGAGGAAATAGAAAATCATTGTTTTCAACTCTCATGCATAGAAGGTATTCTTATTTTCTATTTTGATCTTTTTTTGTTTGTGTTTCATAATTTCAACAGGATTTATTCTATTTCTACATATATTGGATATTAAGTCATCCTGACCCATAAAAAATAAGTGTGTTATGTATGAAATATCTTCCACATTGTATTATTTCCATTATTATCTGTGGGTCTTATTAAGTGGTATTAGAGTGAATATTTGGATAGGGGAAGGGATAAAACCCTATTTTTTTTAGGATTTATGTATATATTAAAAATGGCTAAGAATTTTTGTGTATTTTTTTTACATGGGTTGGAGTATGTAATAAAGAAGCTAAAATCCAAAGTTTAACTTTTAGTCATTAATATTGAGTGGTTTATTTCAAATTTAGGTTCTTTCATAATTTCACTCTATGGGCCACAAATTATGGAAATATTTTAATTTTTTAATATCTATAGAAATCTTTCTAAAATTCATTTGGGTATTATTTTTATCTTTTTGTTCTAAGGCCAAAAAAATCATGAAATTATTTGAAAATTTTATTTCAATTATATGGATATATAAAAAAATTTATCTTGAAAATAAATCTTAAAACTCTAGTTCTAATGGAGGCTTCTAATGAAAGTGACCTGATGCATTACAATTATGGAACCAATATAAAATAACTCATGATAAAAATATAAATATATAAATATTTTTCCTTTTTTTAATTAGAAGGGGATGGTAAACATTAGTATGTACCATTGTGTGATGGCATTTCTTCATTAGATGAACTAGAATGTTATTTTTCTAATAGATGAAAATAAATAATAGAGGAGGAGGAGTGTGAGAAGGATAAGGAGATGATGAAGAGAAGATTAAGGATAAATTGCATGCATTTATTCTTCTAAAAAAGAAGATTCAATGTTTCAATTCTATAGATGTATTCAAAAGGAAATTTAATTTCTATAAACCCTAGTAGAAACTATAACTATATTAGCATGGAATCAACCAACAACTTATAGGTACAAGGAAAGAAAATCAATGAAATCAAATAGAGGGTAAGAATATTTAAATTTTTCAATATTTGAATGGATAAATATGTTTTGTATTCAAATTTTATGATTTCAATATAGAGGGGTTGGATATTTTTCTTGGTTATCCTTGATTAGAATCTTTGGGTATAATAAATGTTAACATGGAAATAAGTTCATGAATATTTGGTATAAGAAGAAAAATGTTGCATCATGTGATATTATATATAATAAAGAACAAAGGAAATTCATGGTAAAGAAAGTTTAGGAATCTACTCAATATTGTCCCAAAAAACTAGAATACAAGAAAGAGAAGGTAGATGTAAATAAAAAAGGAAAATACTATTTCATTTCATAATCTAACGAAACAAGTAGCAACAAATGTTGAAGAATAAAAGAAGGTTCTAGAGATTCTAAAGGGTGAAATATATCTAGGCATCCACATCATTCTCAGAGGAAAGAATAATACATGAAACCATCATGGAAGAATGATATTGCATATCATCAACAAGAAAATCACTCCAGATCTACATGGAATCAAAGAAGAAACTACAACAATCATTGGTATCATATAAGTAACTAATATTTTTTACATTAAAATATATGCTATGGTTAAAACTAGAATTAGATGGGTGTAGGAAAGTGTGGATCAAGAATGTGATATGTGATCCATCAACTTAAATTCAATGTGAATATCACTTATGGATAGTTAGATGATAGGGCATAACATCATAATTGTAATTTCTTGTGGAAACCTTACTATATAGCTTCTTCTCATGTTTCAAGAATAAAAAATTGAGGGATAACATATTATTTACCGAGATATGACATTATAATGTATATAGTCCATAGTGGAGATGCTAACATGTGGCAAACATCCCTTAGTTTAGTTATATTATACTAGGCAATTATGAGATCTACATGATTTTTTGGTATATTCATTCATTATGTTACTAGGAGGAGGCCTATATAAAGAAGGTGAATATAATTATAAGGATAAGTGAAGAGTATGATGTGTTTGGCATCTCTTGGAGATATAGTGTAGAGTGGCTTCTTCCATGAGGAGTATTATATGGTTTTACCCTACCACAAGGCTTTATTGTATTTCTACATATATTCAATATTAAGGCTTGTTGGACCATAAAAATCTTGTGCATTATATTTATCTATCTTCAATAGTGTCATAATTCCATTATTATGTGTGGATATTTTTATCTTTTTTATCTTATTCATGTAGATATTTGTTAACCTTCCTAGAAATTTCATATTATCCTTCAATTTATTTTTAGTATTGGTTGATGATTTCTTCTAAAAGATGTATGTTTGCTGGAAAAAGAAACCTAATCACCATAGTCACTTCCTAAAATAAAAGGAGTTGGTGAAAAAATTCATAGGGAATCAAAAGAAAGACTTTATGTTCCAATAAAGGAGGAATTGACCTCCATTCAATTCAAGTAATTATATGAAATATAAGGAATTTAAAGTATGTTAACTACACCCTATGCTCTATCATACAATAGAATGGTTAAAAAATGTAATAGGACTATCATGACTATGGCATGGTGCAGGATGCATAGTAGGATTGTGTCTGAATAGCATTAGGGGGGAGTTTTGAATATAGTAATTTATTTCTTGAATAGTATTCCTTGTGAATCCTTAAGAAAATCACATTGGAAGAAGCTTGATTTAGTAAGGAACCTAGGGTAATTTTTTCATGTTATTGGTTCAACTTTTTACACTTTAGATATCAATAGAAAAAGATACAAATATATTCCAAAAGTATCAAATATTTATTTATTGGCTATAATGAATATTATAAGGCATAAAATTTTATTGATGTTTCTACTAACAAAGTCATTATTACTTAGGGATTTGACGTTAAAAATTAGAACTATAATTTTTCTATGTTTCACAAGAGGTTTAAATTAAATTCCTAAAACTATTATTATGGTACCTTTGAAACATGGTTACTCTATTTCATCAAGCTAGCATATGCATTGAGATTTAGCTAGTTCTTATCCACTTTTCTATCAAAGATGTAGAACTAAAGATGTTTCCACTCTACCTAAGGTTTTAAATGATACCTTCCCTTCACAATACTTCTCTAAGGAAAATGAGATGTGAAGTGGAAATATTCCAATTTAGGAGATATATGTAAGGACAAACTTCCTCAGTCAAATAAAAAAACTCAAAGAAATAAACCATCAGTTGTTAATTAAATTCTAGCAAAGCATCTTCATTTTGTTATTTTAAATATCATTCTCAAGTTCCTACTATCATGAAGAATGTGTGTATAGGTATTTTTGCTGGGAAAATATGTCTCAACCTTTCAATTAGATAAAGGTTATTGTTGATAGGATATATATATATATATATCCTAGTTACACTGATAGGTGTAATATACAATGGCATCAATGGGAGGAGTGGGATGTGT
The DNA here is from genome assembly GCA_007258455.2 of Sequoia sempervirens. Taxonomy (NCBI): domain Eukaryota; kingdom Viridiplantae; phylum Streptophyta; class Pinopsida; order Cupressales; family Cupressaceae; genus Sequoia; species Sequoia sempervirens. Next base: position 65,133 of record VDFB02128684.1, read on the forward strand.
GTAAAGAATTTTTTGTTAACTTTTTTCAGGAAACTTCTAAAATGGCCGACATACATTATATAAATGATACATTGTAAATCTAGACCGTTAATTATTAGGTTTTAGATCTAATTGGTGGATATTTTGTTGGCATGTCTTACCCTAGAATGTAACCCTATTTTATGAGGGTGTTTTTTTATGATTGCAGTAGAGAGAGACGGTGATGTATTTTGAGAGTCTGATAGCAGTCATGTTGTCTCTTAATCTCTAAGTGGTGATGCTCTTGTGAGAAGCTTTCTTTACAAGTGTATTGTAATCTTTTTGATTTACTAAATAATATATTGGGTGACTTTTGGAGTGGGGTTTTTCTCCTGAAAGGGTTTTCCCCACGTAAATCACCGTTTTGTGGTATGCATGATAATTATGTTTATTTTTGTTTAAGTTTCTATACTGTTAAAGATCTGTAAATTTTTTGCATTATTCTTCTCTAAAGATTAGTGTAGGAAGTTGTTCCATTACCTTAGCTTCCTTACAAGTGGTATCAGAGCATGATCACCTTTGGTTTCAATTGTGGTTTGTTGTGTTTTTTGAACTAATCAAGATTTGAGTGGGAGCTTATGCAAAAGATACTTTGTGATCTTGTCACAAGAATTTTCAGATGGCAAGTTCATCAGGGAGAATAGAGGTGGATAAATTTTCTAGAAATGATTTTGAAATGTGAAGCTAAAGATGGAGGATCTATTGATAGATTGAGATTTGTGGGATGTTGTTGATGAGAATGTTTCAAGGCCTGCAAATCCTACTCAGGCTTCTCAATATGATGTTATGGACTGTAAAGCCAAGGGTCTAATTAGACTATATTTGGAAGACTCTATTTTAATTAGTGTCCATGAGGAGACCTTTGCACAAAAAATATGGAAGAATCCTAGTGAGATATATTAGGTTGAATCTTTAGTGAACAAGATTTTCTTAAGGAAGAATTTGTATTCCTTGAGAATGAAAGAGGGTGGATGAATCACATACCACCTGGAAGCATTCAATATTCTAGTGGTGCAGTTGGCATCAATTGGTGTCAAAATGGATGAGGAGGAGAAATTTTAGATCTTGCTTTGTTCTTTTCCTGATTCATGGGATTCTCTTGTTATGGCTATTGGGAGTACTTATGTTATAATGAAGACTGAAGATGTGGTGGGTTCTTTTCTTTCTAAAGAGATGAGGAGAAAGGTATCCATCACTTCCAAGGAGACCCTAAATGTTCATGGAAGACCTAAGGAAAAAGGAAAGAAGAATGAGAAGCATGAAAAATCCAAGTCCAAGGGGAGATCTAAATCTCCTGGAAATTCCAAAGTTATTTGTTGGAACTACAGCAAGCCTAGACATGTGCATAAGGAATGCAAAGAAGAAAAGAAGAAGAAAAAGAAGAAATTTGATTATGATTCTAAGTTTGAGAAGGAAGATGGCAACACATTGATTGCAGCTTTCGCAACTCGTGCAGGTAATGATGCATGATTAATTGACTCGGGTGCATCTTTCCATATGACCTAAGTTAATAGAGATTGGTTTTATGAATATGAAGAATTTGATGGAGGTAAGTTGTACTTGGGTGATGATTCTCATTTAGACATTATTGGTTGTGATAAAGTTAAAATCAGGTTTCCTTATGGAATAATAAAAAGGATTAATGGTGTGTTGCATATCCCTGGATTAGCACAAAATCTATTAGCTATAAGCAAACTAATAAATGCGGGTGTGAAAGTAGTATTTTTTGATGCAGGATGTAAGATGGTTAGAGGTGTTATGGTGATTGCTAGAGGTGTTAGATATGGAACATTGTATAAGGTTGATGCATGCACTATTGAGTGCAATAGTACTTATGTGAAAAGCAAGTATGTGGAAGAAGTTAGGGTTTCACCTTCAACAGATGGTCATGGCTTTTGGGTACCGAAGGGTGCTCTTTCTTCTGAAACAAAGTTACCTACAAAGAAAACTATGTTATGGCACTAGAGACTTGGCCACATTGGAGAAAAGGGTCTAAGGACCTTGAAAAATAAAAACCTTGTTGAAGGTTTTTTTTATTGTAATCTTGAATTCAATTTCTATGAGTATTGCATTTATAAAAAAAAATTGTGTTTACTTTTACTTGAGTTCTCATAAATCTTGTAGAGTATTAGATCTTATTCATTTTGGTTTGTTCAGTCCTATAGATGTTCCTTTGATTGGTAAATTCACATATTATGTTTTATTTATTGATGATTATAGTAGGACATTCATAAATTTTTTAAAGAGTAAATCTAAATTTTTCCATCAATTTAAAGAATTTAAAGAAATGGTTGAGTTATCGACTTGAAAGAAAATAAAATGGTTGAGGACTAATAATGGTAGTGATTTTTTTCTAATGATTTTGATAGATTTTGTAAATATTTTGGTATTCATAGACAAAAAACAACTCCATATTCTCCACAAAAAAATGGATTTGCAGAAAGAATGAACAAGACACTAATGGAGAAGGCTAGGAGTATGTTGAGTGGTGCTAGCCTAGAATAAAGGTTTTGGGCTGAAGCTATTGCCACTGCTTGTTACCTGATTAACAGGTATCCTACATCAACTCTTGTTGATAAGATGCCTATAGAGGCATGGTCAGGTCACAAGCCTTCATTAAGTCATCTTAGAGTTTTTGGTTGCAAGGCATATGCACATGTGCTAAAGGAGAAGCGGACAAAGTTGGAGAACAAGGTTGTGAAATTTATCTTCATCAGATATAGTTATGGTGTGAAAGGATACGAGCTTTGGGAACCTATTGCACAGAGGTAATATATAATAGAAGCATTATTTTTAGAGAAACTAAGCCTTCTTCTATTACATTGCAGCCAAAACAAAGTAAATAGGAAGATGTGATTCAATTTCCTTCTACACCTGAGAAAGTTGAATCGAGGCCCAAGAATAGACAAGAAGTTGAGGAGAGATCATCTAGCTTTGGATCTTTAAAAGAGGAGGAAGAACCTCCAACTCAACTTGTTCGTAGGTCTACAAGGAAAAGACAACCACCTAAAAGGTATACACCTGATGATTGGAGATATATTTTTTCTTTGAATACTAATATAGATGAACCCAAATCTGTAGAAGAGGAATTAGGTATGAATGATGCATAATCCTAGAAGATTGCTATGAATGAAGACATGGCATCTTTGAAAAGGAATGATACATGGGATCTTGTACCATTTCCTAAAGGACAAAAACCTGTTGGTTGCAAATGGGTGTCCAAGAAAAAGATTGGTTCAGATAGAGGTGTTGAGAAGTACAAAGCAAGTTGGTTGCAAAAGGTTACTCTCAAGTTAAGGGTGTTGATTATGGTGAGATATTCTCTCCTGTTGCAAAAATGACATCCATTAGAATTTTTTCTTGTTATTGTTGTTGCTTATGATTTAGAGGTTGAGCAAATGGATGTGAAAACTTCTTTCCTTCATGGTGAATTGGAGGAGGATATTTATATGACGCAACTAGAGAGTGGTGAAAGGTAAAAGTAAGTTGGTTTACAAATTGAAGAAATCTTTGTATGGCTTAAAAAAAAGTCCTAGGATGTGGTACCAAAAATTTGACACATATGTGTTGAGTTTAGGATTTGAGTGTTCTAAATAAGATCATTTTGTTTATTATAAAATTGATGGTGATCATTTCCTATTTATTGCATTATATGATAATGATATATTATTTAATGGCAAAGGGTAAGGTATGATTTCAGAACTGAAATCTTAACTTGTTGCTAAATTTGAAATGAAAGATCTTGGTGCAGCCAGACACATTCTTGGGATGAAAATTAAAAGAGATAGAGTGAACAAAAAGCTATTGCTTGGCCAAAGTAAGTATGTCAATTCAATTTTATAGAGATTTAACATGTAGGATTGTAGACCATTGTGTGTTCATATTTCAGTTGGAACAAAGTTATCTATTTTAAATTGTCCCACATCTCCATTAGAGATGGAAGACATGAGTAGAGTGCCTTACCAAAGTGTAGTTGAAAGTTTGATGTATGTTATGGTTTGTACTAGACCAAACATTTCCCAAGTAGTGGGAGTTCTTTCCAGATATATGTCTAATCCTGGTAGAGTTCATTGGGATGCAATTAAAAGAGTCTTTAGATATTTGCATGGTACCTCAGATTATTATTTATTTTATCATAGTAATATGACTAAAGATGAGATTTCCCTTGATATTCATGGGTATGTGGATTCAGAATGGGAAGGTGATATTGATAGCAGACAATCCACGAGTGCTTATGTGTTTACTTTATTTGGTAGTGCAATCAGTTGGATGGGTAAGTGATACCTATTGTTTTTTTTCCACTACTGAAGTAGAGTATATGGAAGCTACTCATGCTTGCAAAGAAGCCATTTGGCTAAAGAGATTGTGTTCAGCTATTGGAATAAAACAAGGTGCAATGATAATTTATTGTGACAGTTAGAGTGCAATATGTCTAGCCAAGAACTCGACATTTCATGCCAGGACCAAGTACATTGTTGTACAATATCATTTTGTTCAAGATATGGTCGAAGCTGGTAGGGTGAAGCTAGTTAAGGTAGATACTTTGATGAATGTTGTTGATTCTTTAAATAAGCCTATGAGCACATAGAAGTGCAGATGGTGTTCAGAAATTATGGGCCTTTTGACCCCTAGCAATTAAGAGACAATGTTTACTCCCTCCTGTTTCTCTTGCAAGGTGTTCAACAAGTGGGAGATTTGTTGGGAAAATATGTCTCAACCTTGAAATTATATAAAGGTTATTGTTGATAGGATATATATATATATCCTAGTTACACCGATAGGTGTAATATACAATGGCATCAAGGGGAGGAGTGGGATGTGTGCAAGGAATTTTTTGTTAACTTTTTTAGGAAACTTTTCAAATGGTCGACATACATTATATAAATGATACATTGTAAATCTAGTCTGTTGATTATTAGGTTTTAGATCTAATGGTGGATTTTTTTTGGTTTGTCTTTCCCTAGAATGTAGCCCTATTTTATGAGGGCATTGTATTATGACTGTTGTAGAGAGAGGCAGTGATGTATTTAGAGATCCTGGTAGTAGTTGTGTTGTCTCTTGATCTTTGAGTGGTGATACTCCTATGAGAAGCTTGCTTTGCAAGTAAATTGTAATCTTTGTGATTTACTGAATAATATATTGGGTGGCTTTTGGAGTGTGGGATTTTTCTCTCCCCATGTAAATCACTATGTCATGGTATGGATGATATTTATGTTTATTTATGTTTAATTTTTTGTAATTGTTAAATATCTGTAAAATTTTTGCATTATTCTCCTCTCAAGATTAGTGTAGGAAGTTGTTTCACAACCTTAGGTTCCTTACAAGTTCTTCCTATTTCTAATTATCTTAGGATCTAAGTTATAATTTGATTAATAAATCTCCAAATCTTTGTAGGTATTATTATATTAGAATAATATTAATAATGTGATAGTGTAACTCCTATAATATTTTTTGTAACTGTGATCATTATAACTTTTATAACTATATCATGTGTACTATTATGTGTTCTTCAATAATATAAGGACATGATCTCTATCTAAAATTACTTGTCTCTTCTCTCATCTTATTTTTTGTCCATACTTTAAAAAATGTATTTTTTTTGTAAAATAGTCATTAACAAAATGACAACCAGTACAATAAATTTTATTATACTATTTAGGGAGTGGTTGAGTAGTATTTATAGTATGAATAAGAGGAAGATGTTGGAAACACAAGGGCTGACAATTGAGGGGGGGGTGAATTAGTTGTCACATAAATTATACATATTAAACTTATTCTCAGATCTGATAAATAAACATGAAAGTATAAACCATCACCACATCAAAAACACACATAACACCAAGATTTTTTACGTGGAAACCCTGTTAGGGGAAAAACCATGGTGGAGGTTAGTCCACAAGATTATACCCTGCTAAAAGTATAAAAGTATTATAAATGGAGAATGCACATGCATTTAGGCACACTGCTTAGATCTCACTACTCAAATACAAAAAGGCTTAATGCCCAAAAGAAGACTCACTATCTTACAATCACATTTGGATTACATCCAGAAGATTTTGAACTAAGAAAATAGCATCTTCTAATTCCTGATTATAGTTATGGATAAGCACATAAACACTTTCATCTGCTCACTCTTCTTCACACTTTACTTCTTCCTTCGAAAGATTAGAACATTATTTGCACATAGCACTCAGCATACATTGCACACCATGCCATCAAATGGTATAAAAAATTGATCATATATATCCACAACTAAGGATAACATCAATTACATATCAGCCCAACAAAATATAAAATGTGTACAAACTGTCAGCCCAAATCAATAAACAATTTATCAATGCAAACCAAACAATGTTAGCCAAAACATAGTAAGGACCCAAAAAAACATCCTCAAATACAAAACACCTTCAAAAATTATGCCTTGAAGATCCACAACATGCTACAATCACCCTGTCGGCCATGATCATGAAAAATATGAACTCAAAGAAGAAAATCACCAATCATGAGCACAACAATCAATGTGGACCAACAAAATAGATAGAGCATGATCTAGAAACATCCACAAGCATCATGAATCACCACAAAAGCATTCGCAACAACTCAAATTACTAGAATCACATTATCTTGTTTCAAGAACACCAATTAAAGCAACAGAACAACTGTCAGAACACATATACTCATAACTTAATCAAATCTTCATGAGAACCTCTGAATCTTCATGTGGATAAACTAGATATACTTGACAACAAACCCTTTAATCCATAATCTCTTATCATCAATATACTAAGCTAGCCACCATACTAAACTTCACTACATCACCGAAAACCTACAACTTATTTTATTACAATCTTCTTAATATCCTCAATATATACAGCCTTAAATACATTAATGCCAATAGTGTTGACATAAATGAAAACCACATATCATTAATATCCAAAAATATCCCCCTTTGGCATAGATGGAAACATATGATGTGAAAACACCATCAACGATACTTTCTCTTAGCACTTTCTCCCCCTTAGAATTTGACTCTTTTCACCTTGAATCTTTCACAGTTTTTCACATGACTATTCTCCCCCTTTTACATCAATGACAAAGATACACATTATCTTTCTCCACACAAGATCTGAACCACATTTCTAAACATTTGACAACTCTGATGAGCCCAAAATGTGCTCATAGTTTGGATATTATGATGGACTTTTAATATCTTTACTTTTGTTATTCATGGCTGTTTAAACTCTTTTGAAACCTTTTATGGGGATATCCTGTAGCAAAACATTTGCATATTCTTGCAGCTTATTGTGTTGACTTGACTACATTTATTATCCTGTTGACTCCCTAAATGACTGGTATATTGTATACAGCTTTTGAATGATAAAATAGATTTAAATGTGTGATTAATGAACAGATATTGTGTATGTGCCATATGCCTTTTCTATCGCATATGTTACCTTTTGTTTCACAGGTTGTTGAAGAATGATCGAGTCAAGCACAGCCGATCTTGGCCTTGCAGTAAAGTCTATTTCCTACACGACTTCGAGGAAGCTCTGGCGAAGACTCTCTGACCGAAACCGTTGGGAAATATTTTTAATGACAATCAATCTGGAAAGAGTGGAGCACTAGATTCTCTCTGGATCAGGTTGAATGGATAAATTCATTTATGAAGTTTGTTCCTTGATTCTGGGATACACTTTACTTCCACATCTTTCTTTGATAGGGTTAGTTAGTTAGTTGCTCTCCTAATTTTAATAAAATACTCCTCCTACAAGAGTGAGAAGGAGATGATAGTTAGAGTAAGATAGAAGCATAGTGATATAGATATATAGCAGATATCATGTAAGAGTCAGTATGATAATGAAAAGCAGAATCTGTTTGACAAGAGATAGAATTTTTTGTTAGTTTCTATATCAACAAAGCAATGTATACCATTCTATTTTTATGAATAAAATTTGATGAAGTTCTGAGTTCAGTACCTGCGTAATCAGTAGATGCTTGCTAAGGGGACCCACTTAGTAAGTATCTGTAGCTAGTTAGTTAGCTGTTCTCTTCTGTTGATCTTCAGTTAGCTTTCATCTTTGAAGTTTTCATACAAACTCAGTCTTGTATTGCTCCTACAGCATAGGGAATCCATCCATGTGCCTGTTCCTGCAGCATAAGGCCAGTTCATAGTTTGTGTTTTAGTCATAGCTGTTATGGTTTCTATTTTAATCAAATCATAGTTGAGTTGAAGAACTTTGCATTACCTTCTTGTAGCATAGATAGAATTTCTTTCCAGCATTTATTTCTGCTAAGATTTGACCGAAACCAGTTCTTAGTGCATATATTGTGCTGCACCATTTAAAGTATACGTCCCCATATTTGAAAAATAAATGAATGTCCATAGAGAGATATTAGTCACCTGTTGGAATGTCCAATTCCCAGGAAAGGTTTTACTATGATTTTCATATCCTTTTGTAGGCACGATCATTTTTGGCGCCGTTGCCGGGGATGGCGTCCAGCTAGGAATTTGTCAAAAGTCATTTTTAGCATTAGTTTAGTTTGTTAGTCAAAAAATTTCAAAATCTTTTAAGCCACTATTTATCATATTACATGCATAGAAGAAGAAGAGATGCACTGGGAAGGTTCCTCCCTAAAAACCTGTTTGTTGAACTACCATTTGACCCAGTTGACAACGAACCTGAGGAAAACCCATTCGCTTTGTTATTCTAGCAAGCAAACATGGCAAGTAACCCACCTAATAATCCACCTCCTGCTTTTGATTTTCGCATTGTTTCCCAACGAGATACTACCAATCTTAAGAATATACCTTCTTCACTACTTCCAAAATTCTATGACCTAGTCACAAAGGACCCTGAAACTTTTATGTTTGAGTTTGATGTCCTCTGTCATAGTTATGACTACAATTCGGGTGCTCATAAACTGAAGTTATTCCCTTCCACCTTGAAGGAGGGAGCTCTCAGGTGGTTCATGAGTCTGGGAAGAGGTGTCATTGATAGTTGGGCGGCCATGTAGATGAAATTCCTTGAGAAGTACAAGGAATATTGTAAGAGTGCCAGCAAAGGTGATGACATATTCCAAATTCAGTAGGAGGATGAAAGTCTGAAAGATTATATTTTCAGATTTTTGTTTTCACTAAAGAGGAACTCAAACCATACTCTCAACGAGGACTCTCAGAAACTACTCTTTCTAAGGGGAATCAGTGATTCCTGTATAGACGCCCTCAACCTGATGGAAGGAGGTGATATAACCCAACTGCCTTGGGATGATATAGAAAATATGTCTTAACTACTCTCGAGCAATAGTTAAGAAAGGTCAAGGTCATCATGCTACAGTGGGGAAGTCTTCTTCTGGTGGAGTTTCTCAGATGGAGATAAAAAAATTTGTTGTTTGACTTCAAGCAGGACATCATTAATAATATGGCTACACAACTGAACACCATGCAAGCTCGAAAGAAATATGAGGAAGCTAAGGCAGTTTTGGCCGAGTTCTGTCCATACTGCAGACAGAAGAAACGTGACTACAGATGCAAGATGGTGGCTAAGTTGGAAGCTAAGAAACTACCTACTGACTTCAAGCTAGTAGAAGATGATGATTATCAAGTGTTCTTTGTTGCACAAAGGAGACCATGGGCCCAAAGACAAGGTATGCCTCAAAATCTTTTAACTTTTGGTAATCCTTATTTTGGCTATAATAACTAATGGCAACATGCATATAGACCACCACCACCCTGGAATCCACCTCAACCAAGTTGGCCTAATTATTAGACCCTGCAATGGCAATCTCCTCAAGGAGGTTGGCAGCAGCCACAAGGACAATGGACCCCACCTTCAGGAAATTGGCAGCAAAATCCTCAATGGAGAGGTCCTCAGCAATGGCAAAACCAGTCCCCTGGATTCCTGCAGCTTCCACAACTACAACCACAGGCCCTCATACCACCTCCTGCAACAACTGCCACAAATCCTGGCCCTCCAAAGCAAATGCCTATGTCTGCCCAGCAGTTGCCAAATCCCAATAATAAGCAACAGCAGCAGCTTACATATTTTTCAGAAGCCAACCAATATCAAGCTTATGCCTTAAACGTTAATGACATCCATTTGAGGTCTAGAACCACTTTACCTACTCTAAAATTGTCTCTAATTACTAAAATACCAGATTCTCCCCTTGAAGAATCTACTACACTTGTTGTGCCTACTGAGCATATGCCTATAACTGATACGGTTTCTAAAGAGCCTGTTTTGCAAAGCCAAGAAAAACCACCTTTTCCTCAGAGGTTGCAAAGTACTGCATTTAAATCCATGGAAGAACCCACTTTTGACATTCTGAATCAGCTCAAAAATGTACAAATTCAAATCCCCTTATTTCAGGCTATTAAAGATATTCCCATTTTTGGAAAAGCTATTAAAGAGGCCTGTTTAAAGAATTCTGGACAAAAGAAAAAGGATCCTCAAACAATTCATTTCTTGGGGAAATTGGCTGATATAATGTTGGGAAATGCAGTCATTCCAAAGTATATTGACCTTGGAAGTCCTATAGTGCAGATACATATAAATGGCCAAATTGTAAAAAATATTTTGATTGACTTAGATGATGTCATTAATGTCATGACAAAGCATACTATGGACTCCTTGAATATTTCAAACATTAGGTCTACACCCACAGTTCTGCAGCTTGCAGATAGCTCCACAGTTAAACCTAATGGGATGGTGGAAGATGTAATTGTCACCCTTGAATCTTGGGAGTATCTAGCTGATTTCACAATATTATCAGTTAAGGCAACTTTAGGAAGGTATCCAGTTATCCTTGGTAGACCATGGTTAGTAACTGCTAATGTTTTTATAGGATGTCATTCTAGAGATATGACTATTTCTGATGGACAGTCCACAAAAAAATTGGCTTTGTATCTACCTACTAGACCTAAACCAGATTTGTCCCAACCTGTTTGGCTAGATATGGGGGAAGAAACTGAAGAAGCCAATTCCTTGTCTCAATTAATGATGCTTCAAAATGATCTATTTTCACAACTTTAGAGTGAGGATGCTTTACTTTTTAAAATTCTATAGTTCAACTCTTATATGGGTAGTTCATCTAATCCAAATGATAGCCATCTACAATGTTTCCTACAGCAACCAAATTTTGAGAGTTCACTGCCTAAACTTTCAGTAATTTTTCATAACTTGCTTCCATAAGAGGTACAAACATCACCTATAGATTCTATGAGTAATCTCACTAAGCAGGTAGAATTATCTCTAGGTCACTGTTTGAATATCAATAGCAAGCTATTACAATCTCAACATGCTGACTTATTAAAAATGTTACAAGAACAACATAAAGCTTTTGCATGGAAATATAGGGACATGCAAGGAATAGATCCTCGAGTTTGTACTCACAGGATATATATCAAAAAAGATTGTTTACCAGTCAGACAACCTCAAAGAAGAGTCAATCCAACACTTAGAGAAATAGTTAAAAGTGAGCTTTAAAAGTTGATTGATGTTGGTTTTATTTATCCAATCTCTAACAGTCAATGGGTTTCTCCATTAGTCATTGTCCCCAAGAAAGTTGGAAAATGGAGAGTGTGTGTAGATTACAGAGAGTTGAACAATGCCACTAAAAAAGATCACTTTCCACTATCTTTTGTAGACCAAGTACTAGACTCACTATCTGGAAAAAGATATTTTTTCTTTTTGGATGGTTATAGTGGGTACAATTAGATAAAAATTGCCCCTGAAGATCAAGATAAGACCACTTTTACCTATCCATGGGGAACATTTGCTTATTCGGTCTTGCCTTTTGGTCTATGCAATGCGCCAGCAACATTTCAGAGAGCAGTAATTAGTATCTTTGCTGATATATCTCATGACTGTATGGAGATTTATATGGATGATTTCACTACCTATGGAGTCACATTTGAAGAAGTACTGGTGAATTTAGAAAAGGTATTGAAAAGGTGTAGGAAGCAAAATTTGTCTTTAAACAGTGAAAAGTGTTTTCTAATGATGGAAGAAGGTATTGTTCTAGGTCATCATATTTCAAAAAATGGAATTCAGGTCGACCCTGCTAAAATTGAAATTATTTTGAATTTACAAACTCCTGCAAAACAAAAGGATTTCAGAAGCTTCCTTAGCCATACAGGGTATTATAGAAGGTTTATAAAAGACTTCAGTAAAATTTTCAGTCCATTTTATGCCTTATTAACTAAGGATTCTCAATTTGAGTGGACCGAGGTTTGTGAAAAATCCTTCTTGCAACTAAAGGACTTGCTTACTCAAGCCCCTGTTCTTCAAGGTCCAGAATGGAATTTTTCTTTTCACATACATGTTGATGCCTCTGATTTTGGTATAGGAGTAGTTTTAAGTCAAAAAGAAAATTCAATTGAGCATGCTATCTACTTTATCAGCAAGAACCTTCAAGGTCCTGAACTCAACTATACTGTTACAGAAAAAGAATTGCTTCTAGTAGTGTATGCTTTGAATAAATTTAGGCATTATATCATAGGTTATCAGATATTCATCCATACTGACCATGCAGCAATCAGGTATCTAATGAACAAACCTGCCATCTCTGGTAGATTGGCAAGATGGCTCCTGTTGTTAAAAGAATTTGACATTACAATCATTAACAAACCAGGAAGAGCTAATGTTGTAGCTGACTTTTTATCAAGACTTCAATCAGCTGCACCTGTTGAACACGAGGTCATTGATGATAGGTTCCCAAATGAACATTTTTTTCCATTGCTGCACATACACCATGGTATGTAGACATTGCCAATTATCTAGCAGCAAATAGAATACCAGCTCATTTTTCTCCAAAAGAAAAGAAATTGTTAATAGAGAAAAGTTTTAACTTTTCATAGATCACAAATTGTCTATTTTATACTAGACCTGATCAAATAATGCGAAGATGTGTAAGAGAAGATGAGACTTATGATATCTTGCATGCTTTCCATGATGAACCATGTGGGGGACATTTTGTAGCAAAGAGAACATCAATGAAGATTCTTACAACAAGGTACTACTGGCCAACATTACACAAGGATGTTGTGGCCTATACAAGGAAATGTGATAGATGCCAGCATATGGAAAGACCAATCAAGTCAGATGAAATGCCACTATATCCACAAGTAATAGTCACCCCTTTTGATAAATAGGGAATGGATTTCATAGGACCAATTGATCCACCATCAAATGGAAAGTCATACATTATAGTATGCACGGACTATGTAATAAAGTGGGTTGAGGTAAAAGCTATGACTCATGCTCGGGATAAAAAAGTTGTTGAATTTCTATATGAATAAATTTTCACAAGATTTGGAGTTCCCAGAGAGATTGTAACTGATCAGGGAGCTCAGTTCACATTGAATCTGATCACTGCACTAATGAATGACTATAAAATCAAATATAGGAAGTCTAGCCCCTATCACCCTCAAGCCAATGGTCAGGCGGAGGTAACAAACAGGGAAATTGAGCTGATCCTAACAAAGACAGTGCAGATCCATAGAAAAGATTGGAGCAATAGACTTCCTGAAGCAGTTTGGACCTATAGAACTATATAGAAGACAACAACTGGGTTTACACCTTTTGAGCTGCTTTATGGGAAAATAGCCATGTTGCCCATAGAATTTGAGCACAAAACCTTGAGGACAGCTCTTGAACTCAATATGGAAATATATAAAGCACCGAAGGACCATCTCCTATAGCTAAATGCTTTGGATGAAATGAGAAAAGTTGCCCTACAGCACACAAAAGCAATCCAACAACAAAGGAAGAAATGGCATGATCAACACATCAAAACCAAGAAATTTTCTGCTAGTGATTGGGCTCTGTTATATTATTCCAGATATCAAGAAAACTAGGGTAAGCTCACAACACGCTAGCTTGGTCCCTATGAAGTTGAGAATGTGTTCGACAATAGAGTTGTACAGCTAGTGACAATTGATCCAGTCTGTTTCAAATTGCTAGTTAATGGTCGTCGACTCTGATTGTACCATAAACCAGTATCAAAGGAAGAATTCATGCAGCAGTTCATTCAGGTTCCTCCCGCTACTCTTCCTGCAGCCGAAGGCTATAGCCTTTCTCCTGCAGCTTCACTGTAATTTTGAAAAAGCATGCTCATAATAAAGGTTTTCTTTTTAAAAGGAAACCCCTTTTTCTCCATTCTCATTTATCACCCCCATCTCACTTCTTTATCTTCCATCCATCCATCTCATCCATCCATTCCATCCATTCATCTTGTCCGCCCATGTCACCCATCCACTTCATCCATCTGCATCACCCTTAATTATGATATCATTCCCAACTGTCAACTCATGCAGACGCCATCATCTTTCTTCACATGTACGTGCAAAGGTATGCCATATCTTTTGTTATCACATCTTTGATTTATTTTATTTTATTCATTTATTGCTATGACAGTACCAGTCATTATTACTCGATCTCTGCCTATTCTTTAGTACATGTGAGGACACATGTCATACTCTTAATAGGGGGCAGGGTAATCCATCTTTCAAAACTTGTCTTTTTGCCGCTGCCATAACTGCGCAAATAACCTTTCTTTATTATTTTTCTAGTACTTTCCAAATATGATCGCATGTCCTTTATTGCATGTTTTTCTTGTAAATTACGATTAAGACTACTTGTTCAAAAAGTTTATTCTTGGAAAAGAAAAGAAATGTGATGGCACGACAAAAGAAAAACCAAAACAGAAAGGGAAACAGAAAATTTGAATTTTCAGTAAGGAATTGAGTTCAGTTAAGGGAAAACTATGAACATGGGTGGTCAATTGGTGCGACATGAGCCTGTAGCTCATGAATTATTATTGCAAAATCCTCAAACAATCCACGCATTTAGCCTCTGTGGATGGTTAAACTATTTCTTGAGTTTAAATGCTTTTGATGAGGAGGCTACTGGAGAATTTTTGAGAACCCTTTTTGAAGGGGAAGCTACTGTATGGGGTCTAACGGTTGTTGCAACTAAAGACAGAATTGCTGAAGTAACCGGGCTTCCAGTCGTTGGAAAAAAAAAAATTCAGATGCTGCCACTGCAAGGGCTGAGTTTTCAATGCCCACTGATGGACCTTTGGAAGTCTCCAAGCAGGGATGCAAGCGGGTATCATTGCCTCCTCCTTATTCAGAATATTTCGCTTACATAATCAGGTATTTAACCTGTGAAGGCCATTTTTCCTACCTGCATTCTTATCATTTCAAATTATTAAGCCATATGAGGCATGGGTTAGTTGTAAATTTTTTGAATTTCCTATTAAAATTTCTAGAACAAGGTGCCCATGGAACCCAACAAGGGAAAGATAATTATGTTGCTCACCACGGCCTTATCAAATTACTGATTGAATGCTATTTGAGAGATGTCTCACCTCTTTCCTGGCAACAATTCATTGCCCAAAAGAGCTTGCAAATTCTACAACCCCCTAGGGTACTTACCCCATGGCCTCAGAAAAAAGAAGAAAGAAATTGCATCTACCAATAGAACAAGGCAAGGGTCATCTACTCCTGTAGCACCTGGTCCTACAACTCTCACACCTGAATCCTCTGCTAGGATACAAACTAGGTCTGCCACTAGGAGAGAGAAGGTAAAAACAAAGGCAGGTGAGTCATCTGGAGCAAAACAAACCCCAGAGTCTGACCCTCATTCTCGGAAAAGGCAATGCTCTTCTCCTGCAGCACCTTCCCCTACAGCCGTCTCTCCTATAGCAACACCTATTGCTGACATCAGTTCATCATCATCCTCTGGTAGGGCAGAACCCTCTAAGCAGACCAGAAAGAGGAAGGCTACCAGAACACCTCCTACAGTTGCATCAGTGCCAAGAAGAGTTTCCACAAGGAAACAATGTAAGACCTCCCCTACTTTACCTCAACCAGAGGTTATTGTAATTTTAGAAGGGTCTGTAGAATCTAAATTTGATGTTTCTCAGAATGTGTTCAAAAATGTTGCATAGAGTTCATTTGTTCCTGAAGAGGAACAAGTTGAGACAAAATAAATAGGGCATAATGAGCAAGGGTTACCAAATCTTGATGACTTGGCTACCGCTGCTATGCAATTTTTGGAGGAAGCACAGTCTTCTCCACCGCAGCAACCAGAATTCATCTTGCAGCAAGAGCAAGAATAGACTGAACAAGTGAATGTGCCTAGTGAAGCTATATTTCACCCTACAACTTGTAAAGCCATTGTTGTATATAAGAAGACGTTTTTGATTGAGTTTCTGGAATATGTCAAAGCTAACTGGAAAATAGTTACATTACAAACCCTGACTTTTCGGCACATAACCCAGATTGACATGCAACAAAGTCTATGGGAGGTAGAAAAGAAGAAACTAAAAAAGGAAATTGAAAGTAAGAAACAGGAAATTGTTGAGTTGAAAGCAAAAATGGATGAAATGTTAAAAGTAACTGATCAGATTATGGAATGCAGATCACCACCCAGAGTTTATGCTCTGTGCCTTAAGGAACAATTCTTATGGTTCCAACTAATGAGAATTTCTAGAAATCAAGATCCTATACTTTACACTGCTAAAGAATTTTACGAGGCATACCAGGTAGCCCCTAATTGGTTAAGAAATTCTCTATGTGAATTCTATTTACATGGCTTTTTAATTCCATTTGAAACAGAATGGAACCCTCTTCTGTATATTGGTGATATCCATTTGAGATCATTTATGTCATGGGCAAAAAATGAAGTGAATTATGGCAGGCAATGAGAAATATATGAGGAAGCCGAAATGAATGAGCCTGTTCCATTATGCTCTCAAAGTTCAAACCTCCATGCAATTTTGAAAGACTGGTTTGCTCTGACATATGGCATTAATAATATTATAGCCAGAGAGAAGATATTTGATCTTAGGAAACAGGTATATGATGAATTTCAGGCATAGCCATATTCGTTTTGGAGACTGTCATACACTAGAAGTGAGAAAAGGTGGGAAAAATTAACTGTTGGGCTAAGAAAATCAGAACCACACAGTCCCCTAAATTTCACAGCAGCTCTTAAACGATCAAGCAGATATATACAGTTGGGACTTCAAAAGAGATTTGAACTATGGTTGTCATTGACATTCAGACCTCCTGTGCTAATGTGGCCCCTTTATCCTCACTAGGCTACAAATCTTAATGATGATTTAGAAGACCACAGGTATGAAAGGTGCTAGGCTTTCAAAATATTTTATTACAGGTTTGGAACTCCATTTCAGAGTCATGCCATAACCACTAATTTCAGAGAAACTACCAGAAAATTTAATGCTGGAGGACCAACATTAGGCTAAGTAGGGGGCACTGATGAGCCCAAAATGTGCTCATAGTTTGGATATTATGATGGACTTTTAATATCTTTGCTTTTGTTATTCATGGCTATTTAAACTCGTTTGAAACCTTTTATGGGGATATCCTGTAGCAAAACATTTGCATATTCTTGCAGCTTATTATGTTGACTTGACTACATTTATTATCCCGTTGACTCCCTAAATGACTGGTATATCGCATACAATTTTTGAATGATAAAATAGATTTAAATGTGTGATTAATGAACAGATATTGTGTATGTGCCATACGCCTTTTCTTTCACATCTGTTACTTTTTGTTTCGCAGGTTGTTGAAGAATGATCGAGTCAAGCGTAGCCGATCTCGGCCTTGCAGTAAAGTCTATTTCCTACACGACTTCGAGGAAGCTCTAGCGAAGACTCTCTGACCAAAACCGTTGGGCAAGATTTTTAATGACAGTTAATCTGGAAAGAGTGGAGCACTAGATTCTCTCTGGATGGGGTTGAATGGATAAATTCATTTATGAAGTTTGTTCCTTGATTCCGGGATACACTTTACTTCCACGTCTTTCTTTGATAGGGTTAGTTAGTTAGTTGCTCTCTTAATTTTAATAAATTACTCCTCCTGTGAGAGTGAGAAGGAGATGATAGTTAGATTAAGATAGAAGCATAGTGATAGAGAGATATAACAAATATCATGTAAGAGTCGGTATGATAATGAAAAGCAGAATCTGTTTGACAAGAGATAGAATTTGTTGTTAGTTTCTATATCAACAAAGCAATGTATACCATTTTGTTTTCATGAATAAAATTTCATGAAGTTCTGAGTTCAGCACCTACATAATCAGTAGATGCTTGCTAAGGGGGCCCACTTAGTAAGTATTTGTAGCTAGTTAGTTAGCTATTCTCTTCTGTTGATCTTCAGTTAGCTTTCATCTTTGAAGTTTTCATACAAACTCAGTCTTCTATTGCTCCTGCAGCATTGGGAATCCATCCCTATCCCTGTTCCTGCAGCATAAGGCCATTTCATAGTTTGTGTTTTAGTCGTAGCTGTTATGGTTTATGTTTTAATCAAATCATAGTTGAGTTGAAGAACTTTGCATTACCTTCTTGTAGCGTAGATAGAATTTCTTTCCAGCATTTATTTTTGCTAAGATTTGACCAAAACTAGTTCTTAGTGCATATATTGTGCTGCACCATTTAAATTATACATCCCTAGGTTTGACAAGTAAATGAACATTCATAGAGAGATATTAGTCACCTGTTGGAATGTCCAATTCCCAGGAAACATTTTACTGTGATTTTCATATCCTTTTGTGGGCGCGACCAAACTCCCCTTGAGTAGCAGTCACCACAAAATCAATCTGGATCACAAGATATGACTATGAAATGCATGGACTAATGCAAGTCAATGCACCTTAATTCTGATTAGGAGGGATAATCACCCCTATGTTCCCTTTGAGATACTCAAAAGTGTCCTTAAATCCAAGCTTCAACAAATACTTGTCCAATCTGACATACCATGCTCTTGGGGCTTGCTTAACTCCATACAATGCTTTCTTCAACTGGAAAACCATATCTCCCTGATCAGTCAATTGAAATCCATCAAATTGTTCAATATACACTTCTTCTTCTAGTTCACCATTTAGAAATGTTGACTTCACATCCATCTGATAAACCTTCAAGTTTTTGTAAGCAGCATAAGCAAGAAATAGTCTCACAGCTTCAATCCTAGCAATAGGAGCAAAATTTTCTTCAAATTCAATTCCTTCCATCTAAGAATATCCTTTACACACAAGTCTTGCTTTGTTTCTAGCAACTTCACTTTGCTCATTCAGTTTGTTCTGAAAGACCCATTTAGTTCCAATTGCATTTTTTTCCTTAGGTCTAGGAACAAGAATCCATGTATCATTCTTCTCAATTTGCAGTAGTGAACTTCTTTCATTGCTTCCACCCAATGTTCATCTTTGTATGCTTCATTGACACTATTAGGCTTAGTCTTTGAGATTAAACAGTATTCTTCTACAATTCTTCTCCTAGTTTGAACACCTTTGTTCTTATCACCTATAATCTGATCTTCCAAATGATTTAGTCTTACATACCTTGGAGTCTTAGGGTGTTCTTGAACTTTGGGCTCTTGTGATCTTGCTTTTGTACTTTTCTCTAGTTTCCTCCTCTTGATTTTCCTGATTCATCGGAATGATCTGAACATGATTTAGAGTTTGAACTTTCTTTCCTTTATCTAAACTTCCATTCTGATCATTTGAATCATATCTGCAGGTTCTGGATGGTCTAACTCTGTCTTCATCAACCTTGACATTAGCACTTTTGATTACTTTCCTCAATCTCTTGTTGTAGCACCAGTAGGATTTATTTTTAGTAGAATAACCAAGAAAGATTCCTTCATCACTTCTAGCATCAAACTTTCCTACATCTTCATCTCTTTTGATATAGCATTTACTCCCAAATATTTTGAAGTATCTAATAGTAGGCTTATGACCAAACCATAGCCCATAAGGAGTCTTACCTGTATCACTTTGACATGTACCCAGTTGAGAGTTTAAACGACAGTACTCACAGCTTTTCTCTAGTAGATATGCGGAACATTTCCTTCTAGCTTCATGGTCCTAGCAACTTCTTGAATTGTCATGTTCTTCCTTTCCACAACTCCATTTTTCTGAGGGTTCCGTGGGGTAGATAATTGTCTCTTTATCCCATACTCTTCACAAAAATAATTAAACTCACCAAAAGTGAATTCACCAACTCTATCTAATCTCAAATATTTAATCTTTAGACTTGTCTCTATCTCAACCATAGCCTTAAAAATCTTGAATTTCTCTAGAGCTTCAAATTTTTCCCTTAAGAAAGTAACCCACATCAATCTAGAATAATCATCAATAAGTAACATGAAATTCCTATCTCCTTGTAAACTTTTGACTCTAGAAGGACCACACAATTCAGTATGCACAAGCTCCAACACTTCATTTGAACAATGATGTTTGCTCTAGAATGAAACTCTAGTGTGCTTCCCTAACTGACATTCCTTGCATATAGCATTAGTAGGTTTTATCAACTTAGGAAGATCTCTCACTACTTGAGTAGAACTTATCTTGATAATATTGTCAAAATTTACATGACACAATCTCCTATGCCACAACCAAATTTCATCAACTTGAGCAATCAGACAGCTTTTACCAGTAGCATTTAGGTGAAAGATAGTACCTTTTTTTTTTACTAGATGCAATCACATTTCTGGAACTCCCCAATATTCTACACTTTCCATCCATGAATTGAAGATTGTATCCCTTGTCAACCATCTATCCAACACTTAAGAGATTATGCTTCAAACCTTCCACATATAGAACATCATTAGTATTATGCTTACCATCAACAGAAATGGATCCTCTACCATGGATTACACCAGCTTTGTCATCACCAAATCTTACAACACCATCACCATACTTTTCCAAGCTCACAAATTTACTTATATCACTTGTCATGTGATGACAACATCCACTATCAATCACCCATTCATGTTTTTCTTCAACTCTGGAAGCTAGATCTTTCTCCACATTTATGCAACTAGCAGATTCAGTAGGTACTGGATCATTTTCCTTGATAGCAATAAATACCCATTCATCCTCCCTTAAATTCCCTTTATCAGATTCATCATTTTTCACACCTTCATCAGCAGCATAATAACACTTTCTTTGGAATCTAAGCTTGTTATGTCTTGGCTTAGGAACTCTTTCCAGACACCTTGAGGCAAAGTGACCTATCTTATTGCAAGAAAAAAATTTAAGAGGAAATTTCCCTTTATACTTACCTTCTTTGGCTACCCTCTTGACAATAAGTGCTTCAAGCTCATCTAGTTTTCTCTCTTCTTCTTCAATCTCTCTCATTTCCTACTCATACTTGGACATTTTTCTAGAAGAAATTTCTCGTGGATCATATCTTTGTGTAACTTTTCTGTAGATAGTAGCTTTGAATGTAGATTTTTTCTTAGGAAGAGATTCACCAAACTCACTTAACTCAAAAGTAGCAAGTTTACCAATCAACATGTCTCTGGTTACATTTGTCATAGTTTGGATCTCCTCAATAGCAACAGCTTTGTGTTTGTATGCAGTAGGAAAGGATCTGAGCACTTTAGAAACAATCTCTAATTCTTCCAATGTTCCACCAACACATCTGATACTACACACAAGTTCATTCACTCTCTACATAAAAGAAGTGATGTTCTCATCTTCACCCATTCTCAACGTTTCATATTTCCCTTTCAGGCTTTGTAGCTTAGCAATCTTCACATGGGTATCACCTTCATATAAAGTTTTCAACTTTTTCTAGATCTCATAAGCAGTCTTCAGCTCCATTACATTTTTCATCTCAGAATCATTCAGAGCACTCAGCAATGCTTCTTTAGCCCTGATATTGTACTCAGCTTCCTTAATCTCACCTACAATAGAAGGAGCATTCTATGGGATGATATACCTATTCTTTTTAATTGTCTAGTAAGGTTCACCAATGCATCTCAGATAGCATTCCATTTGATTCTTCCACAAAGAATAATTAGTTCCATCAAATATCACAATATCTTTCTTATATGTCACCATCCCAAATCACCTCAAGTAGTCAAGCTTCTCCGGAGGAACCTACTCTAATACCAATTGTTGGCAACACAAGGGTAGACAATTGAGAGGGGGGTGAATTAGTTGTCATAGAAATTATACATATTAAAATTATTCTCAGATCTAATAAATAAACATGAAAGCATAAACCATCACCACATCAAAAACACACATAACACCAAAAAAAAATTACGTGGAAACCCTGTTAGGGGAAAAACCACGGTGGAGGTTAGTCCACAAGATTATACCCTGTTAAAATTATAAAAGTATTATAAATGAAGAATGCACATGCATTCAGGGACATTGCCTAGAGCTCACTACTCAAATACAAAAAGGCTTACTACCCAAAAGATGACTCGTTGTCTAACAGTCACATTCGGATTACATTTGAAAGATTTTGAAATGAGAAAATAGCATCTTCTAATGCTTAATTATAGTTCCAGTTAAGCACATAAAAACTTTCATTTGCTCACTCTTCTTCACACTTTACTTCTGCCTTTGAAAGATTAGAAAATTATTCGCAAATAGCACTCAGCATACATCGCACACCATGCCATCAAATGGTATAAACAATCGATCATATATTTGCAACTAAGGATAACATCAACTACATGTCGGCCCAACAAAATATAAAATGTGTACAAACTGTCGGCCCAAATCAATAAACAATTAATCAATGCAAACCAAACAATGTCAGCCAAAACATAGTAAGGACCCAAAACAACATCCGCAAATACAAAACACCTTCAAAAATTATGCCTCGAAGATCCGCAACACGCTACAATCACCCTGTCAGCCATGATCATGAAAAATATGAACTCATAGAAGAAAATCACCAATCATGAGCACAATGATCAATGTAGACCAACAACACAGATAGAGCATGATCTAGAAACATCCACAAGGATCATGAATCACCATAGAAGCATTCACAACAAATCAAATTACTAGAATCGCATTATCTTCTTTTAGGAACATCAACTAAAGCAACAAAACAACTGTTAGAACACAGATACTCATAACTCAATCAAATCTTCAGGCGAACCTCTGAAACTTCATGTGGATAAACAAGATATACTTGAAAACAAACCCTTTAATCTACAACCTCTTATCATCAATAAACTAAGCTAGCCACCATATTGAACTTCACTGCATCACCGACAACCTACAACTTATTTTATTACAATTTTCTCAATATCCTCGACATATACAACCTTAAAGACATTAATGCCAATAGTGTTGACATCAATGACAACCACATATCAGAAATATCCAACAGAAGACTGGCAATATTTTCACTCAACAATGTCTTAGTGACCTTGTCTATATAGTCACTAAGTTTAGTTAAGGGTGTTGTCATAATAGTGGTTTACAATTCCTTAGAGGAACTGATTTTAGCTGAAATCAAATATTTTTAAAAAATATAATGATTTAAGCCTTTAAAAGTTCCATTTTAAGGATTTCAATTGAAGAGGGTTTGATCAAATCAACTTAGATCAAACCCCCTTGGATAGAACCTCTCTAGTTTTAAACCATACCTATAAATGTGTCTCCTTTACACCTATCAAAATGCTGATAAAAATTTACTTTTGATTTAGGTTTTGGGGGATCAAATGACTTCATTTAAAATTTATTTCAAATTATTATGGTATTCCTTAGAACAAACTATCCAATGAATATATTTTTAATATGTTTTGGTTTTGTTATGTTTTTTTTTTTAAGTTTTATTAAACATAGGTTTTTCATCGAAAATGAATTTCTTTGTTCTTCACATGTGGAAAAATAGAAGATTATCAAAAAACAATTTTGAAAAATATGAGTGCACTAGATATTAAAGTCCTTGATCTAACCAAAAAAATAAAAATAAATTTTGAGATATACAAAAAAAGTTACGCATTATACGGTCACACTGTGTCTGAATTGTAATTAGTTTGACTTTGAAACTTGATTAAGGAAAAAACATTCAATAAAAAACTATCTAACCAAGTGGAAGCACTAGATATCAAAGTTAGAAATCTAAATTTGAAAGAATTAGAATTTTATCCTTCATGGAAAAAAAGTTATGCGTTATACGGTGTGCGTCACTTTTTAAAAATGTTGTTTTCTAAAAAAAATAAAATTTCATGGGAGATGGAAAAAGAAGTGCAATTTGATTCCAAAAATTTTGAAAAAAATATTTTTAGAATCTACAGAAAAAATTTCATGAGACTCTAATTTGCACCATCTTCAAATTCCTCACGGTTTAGCCACTATAGGTGCCCGAATGTGAAGATTTAGTTAAAAATAATAATTTCAGTGTCTAGTTTGGCCAAAAATTGTAAACCACTATTATGGGATCACCCTTAACTCCCTTCCTTTAAATGGGCTAAAGGTAGGAAAAATAAATATATGAGCCACTTGATTTATATTTACCTTCTCGTGATTAACTCTTCAAAAGAATTTAAATTTTGATACTAAGAAGGAAGCACTTTTACTTAAATACCATAACTAAGTTCATTTCTTGCATGAAAATTAGATTCAATTATTTTGGTTTAAGCATATAGATCCATAAATGGAATAAAACTAGTCAAATTCACATATCCTAAATTGGATTGATGATCTCATTTATAAAGATAGTTTGAAGCTTTACATTATACAAGAGAGTTGTCACTTTGGAAAAGAGAATATCATCACTTATTCACTTATTTCCATTTGACCCTTGAAGACTCTCTTGAATAAATTAAAAATTACAACCATAAGATCCATATTTATTTTTAATTTCTTAAGATTTTTTTTGTCAAATCACTAAATGAATGAATAAATCCATGAAGGAATGTAAAAATCATTCAATAGTATAATCTTTGAATTTTCTTGAAAATAATTTTTATAGCATTACATCCTCATATATTAAATATGTACATGCTAGCATAGGAAAATATATATATATATATATATATATATATATATATATATATATATATATATATATATATCATTAGGATCTCCTATAACATCATATATAGAAAGTTAGAGTGCTACAAATCCCATAGGAAATGGATAGGTCATAATCTCAAAAGTAAGAGGAGTTTGTCTAGGATTTAAATATTCATCATCTTTTCCACTATCCTTAATATTTAACTTTTTCCACTTCATCAATCATTTGGATTAGTGTATCTAGGGTAGATGAGAGGATGGTAACATGTGTTAGGATATGATGGGCATATGAATAAAATATATGATAGAGGATCTAATTTGTTGGGTCAAAGGAATGGTACAATGGAGGTTTTTAACAACATCATAACCTTATGAAAAATCATAGATGAATGTGTCTTAGCTAAGGAATGAGGTGATAGGATAAGTGGTAGAGGATAAAAGAGGTGTTGAGAGATAATTAGTACAATGGTACCAAGTGGAATGCTACTAGTGGATGAATAAATAGTAGTTGTAAGGTTTATGGTAGAGAGAGGGATAGAAGAACTAACATTAAAAGATGATGTAATCTTAGGATCAATTTCATCTAGATTCTCTTTTCTATAATCATAATTCTTAAATAATATGTGAAGCATGTCCACTATATACTCAAGATTCTCTATATTATCCAAAATAGCAATTTGTGTACAAAAGTATTATTTTTTAATATCTGCATCATGATCATAACCATCACCTATGTTTATCTCATTATAACTATCATATTAAAAATATCACTATTATTGGTATGGGTGGTCATATTAGGTTTTAAGCTAATGATTCTTCTCAATGTAACATAATGATTGTGTGGTCCTTTGGTATAATAAATAATATGGATATGGTCAAAACGTTAAAGATAAATTAGATCTAAAAATATGTTGAAAATTTAAACCCTAGGTTAAGTCAAGTGGGGTCGAGTAAGCCTAAGGAAATGCAATAATTTTGACCACCAAACCTTTCCAAAAGAAAATCAATGAAGTAGTAAAGATCAATGACAAATTAGATATATAAACTAGAATACCATAGTTAAGTGTAGATCTAAAACTCTAATCAAGGTTTTAAGGTTAGAAAAGTTTGTCACGTTCACAAAAATGAAAAAGAAAAATAATCATGCTCAATCTAGTTTGGTAAATAAACATAATTAAGTACAAATTAACCTAAGGACTGAATGTTGGGTGTAGACGGAGTGGAATAGAATGGATGACATTAAACAATATCAAATAATGGGCATGCAATCAAGTCATATATAATAATAAATTAGGAGAGAGAATAATTAACTTTATGACCAAAGATTAAGTGTTGATTGATGAAGATAATAATTTTCATGAACCTTGGATTCAAGAAATGTGCTAGACAATCCTAATTATGGATGAGAATCAAAATATTCTTCCTTGTTTCTTCTTGGGTTGTTCTTCATGGTTTTGGATCTAGTTCATGGTTGTGAACTTGATTTATGTCTACAAACTTGACCTATGATGCTCTTTTGATTTTTTCCTACAAATTTTTTGAAAAATATTCTACTAGATAATGATATTCTCTAGCACACTTCAATATATTTTGTCAAGATGACAATGTTTATAAAGACATCAAGCATGCACATGAATTCTAAAATGATTGCTAGGTGATTCACATGCAATAGGATGAGTGTGATTGTCTATGTTAGATTCCTAGTTTGATTTAAGTACAAATGTGAATGATTGTTCCTATGCTAACCAATGGCCCTCTCTTGATATTAAATAATGGATATTTGATTCATAGACGATTAAATTGAATATAATGAATGTATTTTTATCCATAATCATAACATCAAGTCATAAATGTTTATGCAAAGTTAACCTAGACCAAAGTGTGAGATGGGGCCTATTAGCGAAATACTTGATTTTGATGTTGTAATTAAAGTGGATCAAGATTACAATTGTGAACGTTACCTTGCACATGTAGACACAACCTAGGTCAAGTAACTAGGTTGGATTTATGTTTGATAAGATTGAATTATAAAAAGATTGGACAATGATCAAAATAAAAGAGATAAACTAATTGGACTAATATTGCATGCACATAAGCATTGGAATAAACAATAAGTATAAATATGAATGATTGTTCCTATGCTAACCCTCTCTTGATATTAATAATGGATATTTGATTCATAGATGATTAAATTGAATGCAATGAAAGTATTTTTATACATAAACATAACATCAAGTCATAAATGTTTGTGCAAAGTTAACTTAATACCAAAGAGTAAGATGGGGCCAATTAGCTAAATGCTTGATTTTGATGTTGTACTTAAAGTGGATTGAGATTAATTGCAATTGTGAACGTGACCAAGTGCACATGTAGACACAACCTAGGTCAAATAGCTAGGTTGGATCTATGTATGATAAGATTGGATTCTAAAAAGATTGGACAACGATCAAAATCAAAGAGATGAGCTAATTGAACTAGGCTCTAGGAAAGTTCACCACCAACAATTCACCAACAGAAAATTCACCGCCAGCAATTCACCGTAGGAAAATTCACCGCCATGACAAATTCAACGCCAAGTAAAATTCACCACCAGCAATTCACCAGGGGAGAATTAACTGCATTAATATTTTTTAATATATATTTCGAAAACTTTGATTTTTTAATTTTCATTTGCATTATATTAAAAAATATTAATGCAGTTAATTCTTTGCTCCAGTGAATTGTTGGCAGTGAATTTTATTTGGCGATGAATTTGTCATGGCGGTGAATTTTCCCATGGTGAATTACTGGCTGTAAATTTGTCATATACCATTGAACTAATATTACATGCACATAAACATTGGAATAAAAGAAATAGGTGCAAGAAAAATTAGATACAATAACCCAACTATATACAAAATGAACGAATTGTAGTTATACAAATACTTCAGACATACCCAAATTAAAAAAAAAAAAAAACTAATAAATCATTGAATATCTCAACAATGAATTGCATTTAGACATACTTTCATTTGAAATTTGTTTCAAGTGCATAGGATTATATACGTCATGAACTGTATTTAGGCCTACTTTCATTTGAAAAAAACGAGCAAGACTACAAAAGAAGACCATGTGTTTGCCCTTACAACTGTAGGCGACCTTATTTTAACAACCTACGTCGAAGACAAAGAGCTAATGGTTTCTTTAACGTTGAGAATTCAAACTGAATTATTCACAAATATTAAGTCAAAAGTTAATCTGGAGCACGAGCTTGTTTGTTTGCCTAGAAGTCATACTTTAAGAAAAAAATATTGGCGTTCACATCGTCCTTGCATTCTTAATGATGTCCTCCATTATGGAAAAACAAGGTTGAAGAAAGTACATGGTAGTTGCCAATCGAGATCAGGACTCTTATGGTGCTCTTATTCTTTTCCATGGATCACAGCAACCATTCTTCACGCTGGACTATTCTTCCACTTCTGTGGCTTAGATTGATAATAGATTTCATCAGAAGTGAGAAATTCATGGTAGAGTGTTGCCTGAAAGGTAGACTAGTGAGTTACTCAGCCAAGAATGACTTGCCTGCATGAGATCTGAACTTTCTTCAACAGATCAATTCAGTATTTGTGGGCAAGTTATTCTTGGCTATGCATCCACTCTGCTTCTCATGCCACAGCCTATATCATGCTAACTGTAAATACTAGTATAGTGCAAAGCGCATGGATCAGTTGGATTGGGAGGAAATGGCTGCTTTACTATAAAAAAGGAAATGCCAAGTCAAGGTGGCATATCGGCTTTTCAATTCTTGAGTTTTTTCAGATTATTGTTGAGTTTCCTTCAAAAACGCTTCAAAGATTGGAGTTAGATGTACCGGACACTACTTCAAAAGAATGGAAACGGTACCCTAATACCCTTTTCTATTGTAAAGTTATACATAACTTTCCTTGCATGGGTAGTATTATATAGTTTTACCCTACCTCAAGACTTTATTGTATTTCTACATAATTGGACCATAAAAAATATTTGTGTTATATTTATCCCTTCAATAGTGTCCTATTTCCATTATTATGTGTGGATATTTTTATCCTTTGTTTCTTATTCATGTAGATATTTTTAACCTTCCTAGAAATATCCTATTATCCTTCAAGTATTTTTAGTATTGGTTGATGATTTCTTCTAAAAGATATGGTATGTTTTCTTGACAAAGAAACCTAATCACCATAGTCACTTCCTAAAATTCAAGGAGTTGATGAAAAAGTTCATAGGGAATCAAATCAAGACTTTATGGTCCAATAAAGGGGGAATTGAGCTCAATTCAAGAAATTCTATGAAGTATAAGGAATTCAAAGTATGTTAACTACACCCTACACTCTATCATATCATAGAATGGTTAAAAAATGTAATAGGATTATCATGAATATGGCATGGTGCATGATGCATAGTAGGATTGTGTCTAAATGGCATTAGGGATGAGTTGTGAACATAGTAATTTATTTCTTGAATAGGATTCCTTGTGGATCTTTAAGAAAATCGCACTAGAAGAAGCTTGATTTAGTCACAAACCTAGGATTAAAAAAAATTGTTTCTAGATCAGCTAATTACACTTTAGATATCAACCAAAAAGATACAAATTATATTCCAAAAGTATCAATTTTTTCTTTATTGGCTATAATGAATAATAAGACATACAAGTTTATTGATGTTTCTATTAACAATGTCATTATTAGTTGGAGATTTGATGTAAAAAAAATAGAGCTATATTTTTTCTATGTTTCACAAGAAGTGAATTAAATTCCTAAATCTATTATTATGGTACCTTTGAAACATGGTTACTTGATTTCATCAAGTTAGCATATTCATTGAGCTTTAGCTAGTTCTTATCCACTTTTCTATCACATATGAGAACTAAAGTTGTTTCCACTCTACCTAAGGTTCTAGATGATACCTTCCCTTCACAACACTTCTCTAAGGAAAATGAGATGCCAAAGTGGAAATATTCCAATTTGTAGGATATATATAAGGATGAACTTCCTCAATCAAATAAAAAATCTCAAAGAAATGAATCATTAGTTGTTAATTTTCTAGTAAAGCATGTTCATTTTATTATTTTTATATCATTCTCAAGTTCCTACTATCGTGAAGAATGCTTGTATAGATATTTATTCTTATTTCTAATTATCTTAGGATCTAAGTTATAATTTGATGACTAAACCTCCAAATCCTTGTAGGTATTAGTATATTAGAATAATATTAATAATCTAATAGTGTAATCCTATATTATTATTTTTATGAATAGGCATAGTATCTATATTAATATAAAAGATAAAAATACATATTCGCAAAAAAAATATGGGTGGTAAGAAGGCACACCCCAAGAGTCACATGGGCTACGCCCAGAAAACCAAAGTCACATGGGCCGAGCGTAGAAAGAAAAAAATATTACAAACACATGAAAATAAAAGGCCATCAAGCAGCCATGGCAATGCCAGCAGAGGGCAGTGGATTCCTATCATCCAATTTCCCCCATACATCAATGAGGACTAGAGTGACATCAGGGGGAGCCCAACCGTTGTCATCTTTTATAATGTCTTTATCTTTTCCTTCATAGTGAGGTGAGATTTCCAAATCTAACTGTGAGATCCATTTAGAAGTATTAATAGAAGGCCAACAAGAACCGTCTCCAGGAGTATCAATAGTAGGCCACCTAGAAGCACCACCACCACCCCCCGCTACCCTTCCAGAAGGCCACCCCAAGTCACCCCGCGAAGGATGAGAGAACCACCAATGAGGGTGAGAGTTGTGACGAGGAAGAGCCGAAGAGCCTAAGAGCAAGGGCATAAATCCCTAGCAGAGCCACTTCGCCACCAGCCTCATGAAGGTGACCGGCCCTAGGAAGAAGTGGGTGAGGGAGGCACATGTGCCATAGTACAAGGGGCATTGTCCTAGTGGTCCAAGAGCTCCTAAAGGTGAGAAACCTCAAGCACAACTTTGTTAGCTTGCACTTGAAAGATGGGGACTTGCGGCCATTAATGTTGATGCAAGCAGAGGCATCAGAAAACAACATTTGCACAACATAGATGAATTGAGGGCCAAATCCCAACACAAAGAGCATAAAAAGTATGAAATGCCATTCAATTTGATCGTAAACTTTGGTGAAATCAATTTTGAGAAAAAATTCCTTTTGATTAGAGTGTCTCATCCATTCCATGCCTTCCTAGACAACAATAACGTTGTCTAAGATGAACCTAGATTTAATAAATCCAATTTGGTTTGGATGCACAATTTGAGACAAAAGATGGCAAATTTTTAAAGAAAGGGCTTTGGCAATAATTTTATAAGAGACATTGAGAAGCGTGATGGGCCGCTAGTTACAAATATCCCTGGGATCACTAGCTTTAGGTATGAATTTTATATTGTCTTTGTTAATAAGATTACCTAAGGTTTTAGACTGAAAAGCTTTAAGGTAAACCTTATGCAGATCTTTCCCCATGCAATCCCAAAGGGCCTTGTAGAATTCACACAGGAACCCATCAATTCTTGAGGCCTTATCATTGGCCAAAGTTATGATAGCTTCTTTGAGATCTTCAATTGTGAGCAATTGCTCATAGAAAGCTTTTTAGGCTGAGGAGAACCTATTTGGCACAACAGCAAGATAATCCCGAAGCACTTGATGTTGCTCAGGAGTGTAATCTTGGGTTGTGAAAACTTGATCATAGTGCCTAAAAAATGCTTGGAGAATACCAGGCAATTCAAAAATCACATTATTTCCCTCTTTGATCTACTTGATACAAGGTGATGAGTGTTTGGGTCGAAGAGCCAAAAAAATATTTCAAGGCATGATCCCCAATTTTAATCCAGTGAATTATGGCCTTGATTTGTGCCCCTCTGGTAGCATAATTATCAACAAATTTCTTTTGATTCCTTGACTTCGCAACCTTGACCTGCATAAAATGGGAAAAGGGGTTAGCCGCTAAGGCCTCAATGGCAGCACAGAGATCAAACGGTGTTGCATCATAAGACTATCTACAAAAGATAGTCAACCAACACCCATAAATGTGAAGAAACCTCATAGTGCAGGTAATGGAATCATTCCACCACATAATCCAACCAGTATTGTGAGGTGGCCTACACTCCAAATTTTAGAGAGTGCTAATGTGGGCTAGCATGGGTTGATGACTTAGTAGAGAGGTGTTTAGAAAAAATTAGTTCCTATTGGCATGGGGTTGTCTTAATTCCTATTCAATGCAAAATAAAATGGGAAAGTGGTCTAACAACGTCATATCCACTAATAGCCTTACTAGAAGTGTGGAAGAGTTGGGAAAAGAGAAAAAAAAAATTGAGCTAAGATCATAGCACAATCAAGGTGTTTAAAAATCTTGTTAGACCCAGCTCAATAATTGCAGCAATTGTGCCAGAAAGAATGAGAGTGGCGGCAGCCAATATTGGGGTCGAGAACACCCAATTTATTACGCATGTAGTACCATGCCTCCCTTTTTCCAACTGCCCATTGAAATAGAAGAGTACCATCCTTTTTGTATGCCATCTCAAACATATTTAAATCCCCACAAAGCAACCAGGTAGCAATTGGAAATGAGTTAGCTATCCATCACCAGAGAAGAGATCTTTCAACAGCATCATTTGAGGCATAAACATTAATAATCCTAAAGGAATAACTATTGAAATGTTCAAAAGAATCTAGACAAACTGATGTGTGGGGTCAGACCCATGATCAAACACACAAGTGTGCTACCGTGGGGACAAAAGGGTGACCACTCCGCCAAGTCCAACCTCACATGTGATTAGTACAAAATATTTTACTAGCTGGCCAAATAGAACAACAAGCTGAAGAGAGCAAAAAAATAGCAACTTTCACTTCTTGAAGACACAAAACATCAATACTAGCATATTTCTAAAGAGTATCCCTAACAAAATACTTCCTAGAGATGTCTATCAGACCTTGAACATTCCAGGAAAGGAAATTCATGTTAGAAACTCCACCATTTCATTGGAGTCTAGCTCTTCCAAAGTGGAAAAGTGAATCTATAAAAATTTTGGCGAGATTGGCCCAATATAAATGGTAGCAGACAAATGCCTTTGTTTCTCTTGAACATATTCTCCTTCTTCCAGAGGTTGAGAAGGACTTTGAGACCTCGTATGAATAACCAACATTCTAAAGGAGACTTAGTCAGTTGCACTATCATAACTGAGGTAGGTTGGGGTATAGCCATAGGCCTTGGTTGTATTGAAGTTCTATTAGAGTCCATATGGGCTTCCTTCCCCTTCACAGAAGGTTTTGAAACTTCCTTTATTGACTTGAGGGTTTTGGTAACCATCTTGGAGCCATTGGACCTATTTTTTCAGTTTGTAACCATTGTCCATTTCTCCTCTGGTTTGGTGGTAGCACCTTCTGCCTAACGGGGATTTTTAGCTTCTCATGGAGGGGATTGAGTATGAGGGACTTCAAGAGAGAAATACTTAATCCTATGGTTAGCGAACTAACCTGATAACAAGTGTTTAGTAGATTAAATTAAGTGACCTTCTGGGTATGCCAAAAAGAACCAATTTGAATATCAATGGAATCTTTCAAATCCTATGAAAGGTCCACTTCAATACAAACTCACTTTTGAGGGATAGCTTGAAAGAATCTATCTGGTTCAACACAAATAACCCTCCCCAAAGGGGAAGCAATATGTTGTAGAAAATGAAAACAAGGCAAGGGTAGACTAGGAAACTCAATTCAAACTAGAACCCGCAACTTGGTGTCATCTGAGACAGCGAAGTCTTGGGTCCACAACTAAAAAACCAACAAATAGGACTAGACATACCAAGGACCATGGTTCAAGATTGTTTGAACATGATTGAACTCCAGAAAGTGAAAAAGAAAAAATCCTTTAGTCAAATATTGGACCATAACAAGGTGGACCCCATGAGGGACCCAAGCATTTTGAACCCATTATTTAAGCACACTTTTAGGGGGAGTCCTCCCAAGAAAATAACCAACAAGAGTATGATGCTCTACCCATTGACATGTAGAATCAAAATTCAGCATGGGTAAGCACCACATTAGGTAGGGAATCAAGAAACTTACCTCATGGAACACTTTTAGAATAATTTTTTGTTGATGCTTGTTTAGAGGAGGAGCCATTGAGAAGAACCATCGAACCGCCAACATTAACAAGAATTGTTGGGTTAGATCCCATTGAGGCATAATAAAACCGCAGCAAATGCAGTTGTACACATAGAGTAAATGAAAAATCATGCACCTAAGGCATGATATGATGCAAGAGGGGCTAAGGATGACCGCAGACATAAGAAACCTTAACAGAGCTCATTCACCCTTTTCAATTCGTTCAGATACCTTTAAATGATTTTTCACTCCTATAGTATTTTTATAACTATGATCATTATAACTTTTATAACTAGCATGTACTATATTATATGTTCTTCAACAATATAAGGATGTGATCTCTACCTTAAACTACTTGTCTCTTCTCTCATCTCATTATTTTGTTCATACTTTAAAAAATGTACTTTTTTTTGTAAAATAGTCATTAACACAATGATAACCATTATATAAATTTTCATTATACTATTTAGAGAGTGGTTGAGTAGCATTTATAGGATCAATAGGAGGAAGAGTGACAATATTTTTACTCAACAATGTCTTAATTGCCTTGTCTATATAATCACCAATTTTAGTTAAATCCCTTCCTTTAAATGGGATAAAGGAAGGAAAAATAAATATATGTGCCACTTGATTTATATTTCCCTTCTTTTGATTAACTCTTAAAAATAATTTGACTTTTGATACTAAGAAGGAAACACTTTTACTTGTATCACAACTAAATTCATTTCTTGCATGAAAAATAGATTAAATTATTTTGGTCTAAGCATATATAGATCCATAAATGGAATAAAAATAGTCAAATGAACAAATCCTAAATTGGATTGATGATCCCAATTATAAATATAGTTTAAAGCTTTGAATTCTACAAATGAGTTGTCACTTTAGAACACATTGAAGAGAATATCATCACATATTCACTTATTTATATTTGACCCTTGAAGACACTATTAAATAAATTAAAAATTATAACCATAAGGCTCATATTTATTTTCTAATTTCTTAAGATTTTTTTTTTCAAATCACTACATGAATGAATAGATCCATGAGGGAATGTAAAAATCATTCTATAGTATAATCTTTGAATTTTCTTGAAAATAATATTTGAAGCATTACATCCTCATATATTAAATATATACATGCTAACGTATATAGGAATTAATATATGTATAATTAGGATATCCTATAATATCATATATGTATAAAGTTAGAGTGCTACAAATCCCTTAGGAAATGGATAAGTCATAATCTCAAAAGTAAGAGGAGTTTGTCTAGAATTTAAATATTCATCATCTTTTCCATTATCCTTATTATCTAACTTATTTCCACTCCATCAATCATTTATATTAGTGTATCCATGGTAGATGGGAGGTTAGTAACATACATGGGGTAGGATATGATGGGAATAGGCATAAAATATAAGAAGGATAGAGTATCTAATGTGTTGGGTTAGAGGAATGGTACAATGGAGGTTTCTAACAGCATCATAAGCTTAGGAAAAATTATAGATGGATGTGTCTTAGCTAAGGAATGAGGTGATAGGATAAGTGGTGGAGGATCAAAGAGGTATTGAGAAATAATTAGTGAAATGCTACTAAGTGAAATGCTACTATTGGATGAATAAATAGTAGATATAAGGTTTATGGTAGAGATAGGGATCTAGAAGAACTGACATTAAAAGATGATGTAATCTTAGGATCAATTTCATCTAGTGTCTCTTTTCTATAATCATAATTCTCAAATAATATGTGAAGCATGTCCACTATATTCTCAATATTCTCTATATTATTTAAAATTGCAAGTTGTATAGAAAAGTATTATTTTTTAATATATGCATCATGATCATAACCATCACCTATGTTTATCTCATTCTAACTATCATTGAAAATTTTGCTATTATAAACCCTAGGTTAAGTCAAGTAGGGTCGAGTAAGCCTAAGGAAATGTAAGAATTTCAAACAGCCAATCTTTCAAAAAGAAAAGCATTGAAACAGTAAAAATCGATGACAAATTAAATCTATAAACTAGAATACCATAGTTAAGAGTAGATATAATAATCTAATCAAGGTGTTAAGGTTAGGTAAGTTTGTCACGTTCACAAAAATGAAATAGAAAAAATAATCATGTTTAATCTAATTTGGTAAATAAACATAATTGATTACAAATTAAACTAAGGATTGAATGTTGAGTGTACACAAAGTGGAATAGAATGGATGAGTTTAAACAATTTCAAATAATGTGCATGGGATCAAGTCATATATAGTGATAAATGAGGAGAGATAATGCTTAACTTTATGAAAAAAGATTAAGTGTTGATTGATGAAGATAATAATGTTCATGCACCTTGGATTCAAGAAATGTGCTAAACAATCCTAAATATGGATGAGAATCAAAATATTTTTCCTTGTTTTATCTTGGGTTGTTCTCATGGTTTTGGATCTAGTTCATGGTTGTGAACTTTATTTATGTCTACAAACTTGACCTATAGTGCTCTTTGGATTTTTACCTGCAAATTCTTTGAAAAATATTATACTCGATAACGAGATTTTGTAGCACACTTCAATATATTTTGTCAAGATGACAATATTTTAATAAAACATCAAGCATACACATGAATTCTAAAATGATTGTTAGGTGATTCACATGCAATAAGATGAGTGTGATTGTCTATGTTAGATTCCTAGTGTGATTTAAGTATAAATGTGAATGATTGTTCCTATTCTAACCAATGGCCCTCTCTTGATATTAAATAATGGATATTTGATTCATAGGTGATTAAAATGAATACAATGAATGTCATTTTATACATAACCATAATATCAAGTCATAAATGTTTATGCAAAGTTAACCTAGACCAAAGTGTGAGATGGGGCCAATTAGCTAGATGCTTGATTTTGATGTTGAAATCAAAGTGGATCAAGATGCAATTATGAAAGTGACTTTGCACATGTAGAAACAACCTAGATCAAAAAGCTAGGTTGGATCTATGTCTGATAAGATTAGATTCTAAAAAGATTGAACAACAATCAAAATCAAATAAATAAGCTAATTAGACTAATATTGCATGCGCACAAACATTAAAATAAACAATAAACATAAAGAAAACAAGTACAAACAAATTTAAATACAATAACCTTACTGCAGACAAAATGAACCAATTGTAATTATACAAATACATTAAGATATTACCCAAATTTCTAAAAAAACTAATAAATCATTGAATCTCTCACCATGAACTGCATTTAGACATACTTCCATTTGAAATTCGTTTCAAGTGCATGGGATTCTATACGTCATGAACTGTATTTAGACATACTTTCATTTGAAATAAAAACAAGACTACGAAAGAAGACCATGTATTTGCCCTTACAACTATGGGCGACCTTACTTTAACAACCTACGTCGAAGACAAAGAACTAATGGTTGTAGAAAAAAATATTGGCGTCCACATCGTCCTTTCATTCTTAATGATGTCCTCCATTATGGAAAAACAAGGTTGAAGAAAGTGTATGGTGGTTGCCAATCGGGTTTAGGACTCTTATGGTGCTCTTATTCATTTTCATGGATCATACCAACCATTCTTCACACTGGACTCTTCTTCCATTGATAATACATTTCATCAGAATTGAGAACTTCATGGTAGAGTGTTGCCTGAAAAGGTAGACTAGTGAGTTACTCAGCCAAGAATGACTTGCCTGCATGAGATCTGAAATTTCTTCAACAGATCAATTCAGTATGTGTGAGCAAGTTATTCTTGGCTATGCATCCACTCTGCTTCTCATGCCACATTCTATATCATGCCAATTGTAAATATTAATATATGGTCAAGCACATGGATCTGTTGGATTGGGAGGAAATGGCTGCTTTCACAAAAAAGAAATGCCAAGTCAAGGTGGCATATCGGCTTTTCAATTAAGATCTTGAGCTTTTTCAGATTATTGTTGAGCCAGTTTTTCAAAAATGCTTCTCAAGATTGGAGTTAGATGTATCTGCATGAAAGAATGGAAACGGTACCCTAATACCCTTTTCTATTGTAAAAGTTATTCATAACTTTCCTTGCATTTGCCTATAGTTCAAAGACTCCATCACAAATGGAGTCTTCAATCCATGGCTAATGTTTGGCTATGAAGATTTAAGGTAGTTTAGATAACAATTTTGGAGCCTAAGCTTTTTCATTTGGTTTAATGTATTCTTTATTATGGTCTCCCAATTAATTCTTATTTAATCTATTTGGGTGTTTAATTTCTATTGTTTTTTTTTATCATCTGGAAACACTCAAGTGCTTCTTCTAGTTCTTATATGGGTTCAAATCTCTTGGATTTGAATACATGATTTGAGCCATTTCCTTAGCGTGTGATTTTTTTGGGTGATTAGCCACAAATGCCAGGTAATTTCACCAAAATTTAGTTGCTTTCAAAGTGGATATTTTGATAAGTATTTGAAAAGAGAGAAATTTACTCTTTTTTAGGAGCTTCTATCAACTCTAACTTTTCCATATATACTAAGTTTACGATTTGTTATAATAATCTCCTATATATTCAAGTGCAAGCTAACAAGCTTGTCCTAGAATTTTCCCATTTACAACTATGATTGAATATTGGGCTAATGTTCTTTAAATTGTTGTGTACGTGTCACCTTCTCCTTCTCATAGGGTCCCATCATCTTCCTAAGGGCATATACATGGCCATATTTATAGTGGCCATACAAGGTAAAATTATCATGGCTCACATGGCTCTCCTTAACACTAAAGACATGGATAGTGAACTAATAGACACATATGCCTTATGTATTATTACTTTTCAACCACATGATCAGGGTGCATCAAGGTGGTCAAATAATGGCAAGCTCCCTTAATTGAGTTTGGTTATCTCTGTCCTACAAGGAATGACACATAGCTTAATGAGGGAAAAAATAAAGGAGCTATTATGGGTGGGATGTAATTCCTAATAGTCATGACCTCCTAGATGACTTGGAGAAACCTTTTGATCATGATCTGCCACCTCCTACTAGTTGTATAGTTCTTGTTACATAGTGTTTTGACACATAGTTATATTAGTTTTAGTATTTTGTTAAAGGTTTTGTCTAGCCTGGAATTTTTAAGGTGTGATCACATTTGACCCATCATTTTTCTTAATTAGTGTAGTATATATTTTTAAAGTAACATAATAGACAATTTATTATAATAATAAAAAGTAAATGTCTAGTAAAAACTATATAGTATATGTAAGCATTTGGAACCTATTAATGGAAAGAAAATGCATGACACCACTATTCAAAGAAGTTATATTTGTGTTTAACCCATATGTGCAATAAGAAAACTAGATGCATAACTATGCATTGCAATGTGAAGAATCACAAGAAAATATTTCAATATGTATTTAAACTATAATCACATTAACACAAAAAAATGGCCTTTTATTCTTAACTATCTTGTTGTGTCAATTTCCTAATGTGTAGAATAGGCCACTTTGGAAATCAAAACTCTAGCTTACTATAATTATAGATAAAAATGCATAAATTGGATGACAAAAATCCACATATACATCCATGCGTATTCCTAGCATCTTAGATAGAGAACTCCATCTTCAAGCTCCAAGTTCTTTATTTTTTGTAACTACTACTATTTTTTTTACCTAGTTTGTTATTTTAGTTATACTTTTGTAATAAGATAATTTATATTACATCTCATAAAATAACATTCCTTATTTAACTAATGTAATTTATTAAATATATAAGGTGAATTAAATTTTATATTATAGAACCATCATTGAAAATGCATGTAGAGATTAGTACAAATTCCAAGAACTAGGAACATTAGATTAACAATGACATATAATAAATGAATTATTCATAGAGACTTTCAAGTATGAGACCTAGTTGTCAATAGTGGCATGGTGGGATAGTTAAGTTGTGTTGTCATTCTTTCTATCAAGATTCAAACCCCATTGGGCTGTAATTGTTGAGAATTTATATTGAGGATGAGGTCCCCCATTTGTGACCTCACCGGTTCATAGCTTTGGGTCAAAAGCGTTTACCCCTCTTAATAAAAGTATATGAGACCTAGTTCTTCATGATAATGCTAAAATTATTTAACTAGAAGGAATTACATGGAAAAGTATGTTCTTTTTGGGTTGGACCATTTTCCACTACCTATTACTTTGGATATGGATTTATATTGCTTAGAAATTACTAAGAGAATTAATTGGTAAATCTATAACCGACGTCTTTTTGTGTTAATAAATGTGACACAATAATTTTAATGCACAGTAACATAAACACATTGTCATTTCTCATGAAAATTAGATACTAAATGGAGAATCAAAACACATCAATCCGCTTAGTAATATCATGTATTCCTATGTTTCATAATTTAAACTAAATCAATGTACCAATGAAATAATTTAACCATCATGATACAACTCATCATGTGATTCAATAGAGGAGATAGGGTCTCACCCTATATTAATGATCAAGTGTCCATCACCTATAAACAAGGCACACAAAATAAATAACTAAATCAACTAAATAAATAGATCAATTCCTAATTTCATATTTCAAATATAAGGAAAATACTTATAATTAAGAAAAATATTTTATTAATTCAAATAATAAGATAATATATCACAATTAAAAGATAAATCATTTATATTTATATCCAAATACACTTTCACAAGAAACAGTTCATTATGGAAGTTCACTAGCTCACCTTGCTTACACAAGAGACTAATAATTCCTACATAATAATATAAATTTGAATAAAAAATCATAGATATAATTTATGGATCATAATTACATATTCCTAGGTGATGGAGGGAACAAAATAAGTCCACTAGGTCAATTTTCACTTGAGAAACTATAAATCGCTTTGTGCCTCCCTGTAGTGCCCCTCCATTCTCACTATGGATGTGCAGGAAGTTTGGCTTTGAAACTTGGAGACGAAGGTAAAATAATAGGGACATTTAAAGGTATGTGTTAATAATGTTAAGCAATTGATGTTGTATATTATGAATCTATTGACATATTGATGTGATGAGAGTGTTTTAATTACCTTTGGGGTTTTCACTTGATTCTAAAATATTATTGTGTTGACATGTTATTATGATTTTGATTATAATTATGTTTATTGTCATAAAGATGTATTGACTTATGTTCAAGCTTTGTGGTTGCAATATGGGACATGAGCTTCTATTAGTGCTTTGGTGAGTATGATGTATATTGTTATGTTATTATTATTATGCAGATATTTACTTGGATAGTTAAGTGATGCAATAGTATGTTTGTTACGATAAGTGGAAAGGGTGGCATCATACCATTGGGTGTATGAAATACATACGAACATAAGATATGATTGCTAGAGTTTCTTTTCTATTGCTTCGACTATTATGCACATGTGCTCTAATTTGTATGTTTGAGTGAATAGGTACTAGGCTACGTCTCCACCTGATTTATCAGGTTTGAACGTGCATTTAATCCCAATGGTGGTTGAGAAGATAACATTTAAGCCCAAGTTATAACCTAACCCTAGCCATTGTCCCCAATTAAGGACAATCAATTCATTGTGTGATCACCTTTTTGGGTTGTCATAGGACAATGCCCAATCTCATTTACCCTTTGATTGGAGTGTTGCACATGTGTGAATTTTCTGTTGAGTTATGTGATTGTGTGACTCCAATATCTAGCTTTGAGTGTGGATTCAGTTCTAATGGTACTAAGTCCTTTGGTAAGTCAGGTTAGTAACTGTTGTGACCATTCTTATTATTTATGTTTTGATATGAATATCTCTTTTATGTAAGAAATTATTTTGTGGTTTATACCTAGCCTTAGATGTGGATTATTTGAGTGAAGTTAGTTATTGAGTTGCTCATATTAATTATTATTTAATTGTTATTAATATTATTATGATTATATGTATATTACATTTATGAAAATAAAGTTATAAATATTAACATATTTTAATGTTATTTATTAAATATTAATGTTTATTAGTAAATATTTTAATATTAATATGTAAGTATATGCTATATTTATGTTTTGATTTACTATTTTGGTAGAGTGATTATTTTTAAGGAGGTTTTCTTTATCTCTTGTAATATTTTGAATTTATTTAATAAGAAACTCTAAACAAATGAGTTAATTATGTGAGTTAATTTAATTATTTTAATTATTTTAATTATTTTATTAATGGGATGAGGATAGGTACTTTAATTTAATATTTTAGTAATTTATTTTATGAGAGGATTTTATTTCCTTATTTTATTTTGGAAAAAAAAATTGAGAAAAAAAAGTTGCTTTTATTTTATTTTTTTTATTCTATTTTTAACAAGGGGAATCGGGTGCAGCACAGCCCCCTATAACCCCCCACCGCCGGTAAACTTTTTACCGTGACCGGTAGTGCTGGCGAGACACACCAATCAGTACCACGGGAGCGCTGAAGAGTTGAACCCATGGTGGGCGCCCTACTATAGGGAACACCTTTTTTGGGGCATGAAATTTTATAGGTTTTTGGGGAAAAAAAAAGAAGAGGTTTTTGAGAGTTTTTGAAAATGAGAGATTTTACATAGTTCTACAATAATTTTTCAGAGGTTTTTGGAAAAATTTGGAGTGGTTTTGAATAGAAATTTGGAATTCAATTTAGATTTGAAGGAAATAGATTTTACTAGAGGAATTGTGGTTTTTGGAAAATTTTGGATTGGAGAGTAAGGAGTTCAAAGTTTTCGGAGCTCGATATCGAAATATCATCCATGTCAAGCATTAGATCCAGGTTGGATTTTGAAATCTTTTGTCTAAATTTTACTTTGGAATGTAAGAAAAATTTGATTGATTTCTCTTTTTGATTCTTAAAAATAAATGATATATTGTTTCTATTCTATGTAACTGAAACATTTATTTATTCTAGAATAAAAATCAATACATGTTTATTGTCTCAATTTTTTACCAATAAAATAGTCTAATTGTGTTACCCATAATTCTATTTTTTTTACAAATTGGGTTGGTGCGAATTTTAAAGGTTTTATGCGCTTTGTTGTCTTTTAAATTATGTTCAAAAATCTCAAAAACTCAGATCGTAGTTTTTAAGATATGGTTGAAACACGGGACTGTTGTCAAACTGCTCCTCCATGACTGCAAAAACTCTCTTGTTTCTCCCTATAATTGTAACCAGTCAATGGAAAACTAGGATTTTAGATTTATTAGGATTTGAAAGTAATTAAATTAATTAAAATTTTAATATTTTATATTTTGGAAAAGATCTGGTTGTTGGGTTTCTTATTTTATCATTTGGTTGTAATCGAGTATACTAAAATGAGGTTTTTTGTGGGAGTCATTAGTTGTTTTGTGTTTTGTAAAATTTTTGTTCACTTTTTCTTAATTTTTCTCACTTATCTAAGTAGTCAAGGGAAAAATCTGAAATGGGTCTTTGATAGATTTATATTTCAAATTGATTTGAGTGTTTTATGGTTGTTTTATGGATAGCAGATTTACTACTGTCAAGAGAAAAAAATTAGTTCAGTTTTGAAATCGTATAGGAGAAAATAGTTCTATCATTTTATCTATATTGTGTTGTATTATTTGTGATAGAATGTGTTATCGTATTTATTTTGATAATCCCTTCCCATTTGTGAAAACTTATGTTGAGATTTTTGTACCGGGTAAAGATCACTTATACCAAGGCTATGTATTGTTGGTCCTGATTATGAACTGCTAAACTTGAAAATTGGCTATTATGTTATAAGATTGTGCAAATGATGTTATGTACTTCATTGTATGTGTTGTGATATAATGATTAGCTTTTGAGTTCCCATCCATTTGTATTATGTGATTGGGTCTTTAGAAGTATTTGAAAGTCTTTGTAAAAGTTCTTATAATTTTTAGTTGATTCTTGTTTTATGTAGTCTCTTTTGGATGTTTTGTGTGAGCCACTTGTTGTATATGTTGTTTTCGTGTGTGTGGGGCCTAGTGTTGTCTCTTAGCACGGAGGGAGTGGGCCTTAGGATTCCACATGGTAGGGTGGTATTTTTGAACCATCCATTGGGATTTAGGTGATGCAATTCATGTGCAGCATGGAGAGTTTTTCCTTTCACTTCATTCTATGGTTAAATTTATGTGCAAGTGATATTTTTATTAAAATTGTATTCAATATGTATTATATATATATTCCTTTTAGATGAATATATCTTGTACATTGTAGCATTCTTGTAATGAAAATGTAAATAGATTGAATTAGTCTTGAAGACCTATTTATTGTTGTTTATTATGTAGTGGAAATGTTAGCATAAGAATGTTGTATTTATGATAGATATAAACTTAATTTAGTAGTAGATATGATGTCTCTTTGTACCTCTTTCATAGTGTTGATTAGAAATAGGTTCATATGAACATAGTGTTAAACAAGGTTTAAATATA
The DNA here is from genome assembly GCA_007258455.2 of Sequoia sempervirens. Classification (NCBI taxonomy): domain Eukaryota; kingdom Viridiplantae; phylum Streptophyta; class Pinopsida; order Cupressales; family Cupressaceae; genus Sequoia; species Sequoia sempervirens. The sequence goes on from VDFB02128684.1 coordinate 109,458, forward strand.
ATTAAGTTATGTTACCATATGTAATTTGTTGTATGAAATATAATTTACATTCAAAATATTAATTGTATGTATTTTGATGTATCAAATGTATTTATATAGGCTTAGTTACTATAAGTGTATCGTAGTAGCGACGTTAGGGGACCATGGTGGATAGGTGTGTAAATGGGTTATGATTAATGTTACTTTTAGACCATAATGTGATTATGATATGATGTTAATGTAATGATGTCATTCATATTAATTTGTTGAGTTGCAATAGTTAATGTCACTTTAGTTTCAAAAAAAAAATTTATTGGCATGATCTTGTATATCTTTGTGTTATCCACCAGGTCCTTTAGTGGGGTGTTACACTCCCACCCCCTTTTTACACTCTTCACTATTAATAAATGATCTAAGAAATTCAATGTGGATTGTGTCTATCTCTACATATTTCTAAGGGTTTTAGGGCCATAGTCCTAGGGTTTCTCTAAATTCCTTAAACCATAAACCCTTTGGCTCCCTCCTATACCCTAGCTTCTATTTTAATGTTGACTTGTTCAACTTGCTATAGATCACTTAAGTTGCAAACTTATGTCTTAGGATACATCCTTTCACTAGCCCCTTTTCCTTGTTATCAACCAAGTTTTTACACCTAATTCTTCTTTCATATGTAATTTTATGGTGGTTCATGGTGTCATTATGCGTGGAAGTCTCCTATTTGAGTGCATCTACCCTTCATAACATAGGTTCTTGGAATACGGTAGCATCAAAGTTATGCTCTTGTGCTTTGGTGACACATGGATGTCATTGGCACCCTCTGGCCTAATCTCAATAACTTGTGGGGTTGCTACCTTATTGAGGTGTCAATATCTTATTAGAGTATAAATACCCTTTTCAATGTAGATTATAAATATTCAAGCCCATTCAAGTTGTACTAATGCACTCTTTTTCCATGTGTAACTCTCGTTGACCTATGCTTCCCTTGTACAGATAAAGGTCAAATTATTCACAAGTGGATATCTCTTATTTGTAGCACAACATCTCAATGCAACACAATTTCTCAAATGAGGTGGAGATTAAACATGCCCTCATACACTACAAATTCATGTGGTATCTACTTAGCATGGGCCCAATAAAAGGTTCAAGAATTGGAAAATATTGAAAAAGGTGATTAAGCAATGCATGTCATGTCCTCATTGCAACACAAGGCTTCTTCATAGCATGGGTTATAAAAGAAAGAACCGTTTAAAATTGTGATAGTGTGAACTATTGACACTTTTCCTCCATGGTGTAAAGGTGAAATAGTATGGTATCCTCCATTTTAAAGGCTCGTCCTCTTTTATGAGGCCCATCTCCAACTCAATACCACTTATCTAGTTATTTTAATCTTACTAGAGTGTATCTACTCCTCCATAGCATATTTTTTCAACCATCTTAAGGGATTCCTGTGCTCATGTGCAAGCTTTCTAATCAAGGTCTTTTAAAATTGGATTAATAGTCATCATTCAAACACTAGAAACAACTAGCAAAGAATTCAAACTTCCATGCAAACACCTTTGGTTTTATAAGAACAATGGAAAAATTGTGGCAACCACTTCTACAATTGTAATTCTAACCTACGACAGCTTCATAGTCATCTTAAATTCTTTCTCCATGTATTCTAAGGTAGGACAAGGTGACATATTGCATTCATTTATATGCAAACCCCATCCTTTATTGCACTCCACAACAAATTTTATAGGTTTTCTTGCACTCAAATTCATCAATGTTGAGACAATCTTCAATATCAAGTATGTTTTGTTGACACCTTCAAATCAAATTAAGCTAGACAACTATCTACTCTCTATTATTCCTACATGTAGCTAGGGTATTTATGGTTTTAATTTTTTATCTTAGAGTAAATATTGATTGAGGCTTGATTGTAATGGTTCTTCCATTCAATTTCTCTTGTAGATTCATCCAAATTTTACATCTCTAAAATTATAAATAAGATTCAATGCATTTTATTAATAAAATTTTATTTTTACCTCTCTTCACCTTTGATATGTTGTGTAAAACATGTTTACCTTTACATCTAAATATATGCCCATTATTCTTGTATTCGTGTATGTTGTATCAAATATATTTTACATGATTAGTTGTGGATTAGTTTCATCCCTCCTAATGTCTATCAAATCTTAACCTCCATACATAACCCTAAGATATAATTGAAAACAAATATATGTGTAAGTCCCTTTGGAATTTGTATTTTATCTCTATGATCTAGTAAAAAGGAAGAATCACTCCAATATAAGTGCATCACCACCCCTTTGATTTATGCATTTCTCTTTTTCCTTTTGTAGGTTATTAATTATAGGATTATTTTAGAGTTATTCAATGTTGGGTTAGACCAACACTAGTGCATTTGGGTTATAGAAGAATTTGACCTTCTCTAAAGGTCTAATCTCAACAATAAGGATCCCACACTTGAGATGAATCCTATTATGTCATTGGAATGTTGGACCTAATTCAATAGGGTGCAATTTTACATGATAATAGTTTCTGGAAGGCCCAATGGGACTAATGTGATGAACTTTATCTCATCATGTTGAGAAAGTAGAATTTCTCTTAGCATATTCATCCTTAAGGAGGAATTCAATAAATACCTCGAAACTCTACAAGATAAATAATCATCTTAGTTCAAACCATACTATAAGGTTCATGCCCAAATTTCAGATAATAGCATGTTATAGAGGTAATTTCTAATGCAAAAAAGTTACATTTTTTACTTCTAGAAGAAGAAATAGGAATTCATTATCTCTATAGACATCTAAATTTAATCACTCCCATATCATTAAATTTACTCCCTTTTCGTCTATCATATTAAATATTAATTTATTAAATTAATATTACACCTTTTATCTCATATCTGTGAAGTATTTGATTTAATAATTAAATGCTTTATCTTTCACCTTCTTCCTCTCTAAATTAAATAAATACACTAATTTATTTAATTTAGTCACTTTTTCCCCTTTTGATTTAAAATCAATTTAAAATTCTTCATTTTCTCTCTCCTTGTCACATCCTCCATAATCTTGCCCTAATCTGAATTAATTTAATTAATTCATGATTATGATGTGCATCCTCTTAATCAAAAATTAATGTCACATCCTCCTACATTTGCCACTTTCCTCTAATCTTCCATTAATTAGTCTAATCCAATATTTGCACAACCTTAACCAAGGTCATTAGCCATATTTAACACCACTTTTTTAGCCAACCTTTGCATTTACCTTCTTTTGGCATTGACCCCCTTTCCCATGTGAATTTTTAATTCACATTTATTTATCCTAGGTCCTAAGGCTTCTAGAACCTTGGACTTGTCACATCTTCCACATGTGACCAAGTCCCACCTTTTTGGAGCTCACCTTTTACCCTTTAGTTTCTCCTAAGAATATGAATTTTTAATTCATATTTATATTTTCAACCACCTCTCCTTTTCCCATGTAGATTTTTGAGGAATTCCAAAATTCCTCAAATGTCCCTTTCACTCCCACTTGGGGACAAGAAATCCCCTATTGAGAAAATCTTCTCACTCCCCAAGGTGCTTGGAAGGTACTTGTCCTTCCTCCACCTCATGTACCTTTTGGCCACCTCACCTCCACCTCATATCTCTTTAGCCACTTCACCATCCACATGTCAAGATGTGAGGGCTTGTGGGTTGTCAACCCACCATAACCCTTCATCTTGACCTTGTTGGATCAATCTTGACCATTGAATTCTCTAGAGAATTCAAATTCTCCTATAAATACCCCCTCCTCAAGGGCATTTTCAACACTTTGGATTTGAGCAACCTTATGCTGCCAATTTGCATTCTCAATCATTTACCATTATCTAGCCATCCATTTTAATCATTTTGCATAAGTTGATCTTGCATTTTGCCACTCAAGAAGCCATCTAAGGAGCACACAAAATCATTCCAATCAAGGGCCAACCAAGGAGTCTTCAACAGCAAGGAAGGTATAACCATTTGCATCTTGTTTTATCTATTTTCCTTCTTGTTCTATCACTCTTTAGGCTAATCTTGAAGTGTCCTTAATCTTTTATCATTCAAATTTTTAGTTATTTTACACATTAGAGTAGGGTAAAATTCCAAGGTACAAATTTTTGGCACGCCCGGTGGGACCCACAAATGGGTTATTGCATTTAACCTTCGTTTTAGCTAAGAATTTTGTAGGAAAAGGTCACAAAAAGGTAGAAGCACCCTCTGCTTTACCGCAGAAAGGCGGAAGTGCCCTCTGCCCTACCGTAGAAAGGCAGAAGCGCCCTCTGCTTTATTGCAGAAAGGCGAAAGCGCCCTCTTATCCATTGCAGAAAGGCGGAAGCGTCCTATATCTGACAATTTTATTTTCTTCTAATAGTTTGTTGTAGTTAGGTGTGTTCTTAGAAGGTTTATTCTAACACTTTCTTGTAGTGGGGCGTACAACTTTCCTTTTTAAATTTCTAATAAAGTTTCCCACAGAAGGGCAGATACGCCCTTTCATTTTGAAACGCTCTTTTCCTCTAACCTCTTGTTGTAGAAAGGCGGAAGCGCCCTCTGATCTTGTTGTAGAAAGGCAGAAGTGCCCCCATTTTGCTGCAAAAAGGTAGAAGCGCCCCTGTTTTTGCTGCAGAAAGGTGGAAGCACCGCTGTTTTGCTACAAAAAGGCAGAAGTGCCCCAAAACAACATAGTTTGGAAGGTAAAACAATCATTTTAGCTTCATTTTGCTCTCATTTTTTGCTAACATTTTGCAGCATATTATGGCGTAATTGACCAAGGATGAAGAAAAAGACAGCTAACATTTATTTGCAGGACCATCTATTTGATCAGATTTTCAAAAATTGTCCTTGTTGTTTTGGAATATAGTCTAATTAGGGGGAATAAACTACATTGCTTGTTGTGGTTGTTTATTCTTGTATTACCCAAGGGGGCATTAATTTGTTTTCACTTTCCCCTTGCACTTCGTGTGAGCATGGGGAGTAGTTGGAAATGGTTAGTGTCTTCTTTTTAGTGGGACCTACTTGGAGATTTCATCACCCCAAGGGATGATTCCAACCACACATACTAGCGGGGTATATAAAGGGGGGAGAATGAAATTTGTACCCCAATCCAGTCACGTCGTAATTGGCGGAGCATCGAAGCTAGGGTGATACCTAGATAGACGTGAAGAGTTGGTCCGAGCCTTTAAGTATCTCATTGGGGTTCTTGACTCACGCTTGTGATGGGCTGGTGTTCATGGTTGTGCCTCACATACTGAGAGTATATCAAGGTTTCCCTAGAAGCCTTGTGCATCCTAGATTAAGGCCTTGCCTAGTGATCCAAGTGGATCCAGAAGACCTCAAAATTTCACAATCTCAAAAACTAGCCAAAAGTAGTCTAAGATCGAAGAGCTCGCTGACACAATCCTGACGTAGCTTGAATCGCATCAAAAGGAGATTGTAGGTGGAAGTTATGCTTGGTCAAAGGTCCAGTCAAACAAGATAACAGGGGCTGACAGGAAGCGAAAAAATTTATCATCTCAAAATTCATCAAAATCAGCATCAATTGAAGTGCTCGTCAAGACGATTTCGATGGCGTTCATTTCATCGAAAACGGAGCTCGTATGTGCAAGATACGGCCAGTCAAAGCTCTCGGTTGACTTGGTGAACTTGAAGGTATAATGATGAGGTCATCATCTGTACAGCTGATGTTAGCAATCCGTACAAATCTAAAGTGGACCAATCAGGAGCTAACATGTGGCAGTCCATACAGTCCGTACATGTTGATGTGGCATGATGATGCAGCAAGTGACGTTAGCTTGGTTGGCGAATCATGTATTGACACGTGGCATCACACGTGGCAGACAAGTCAGTCCTATAGTTAGAGATGATGTGGTAGTCCAATCAGCAGTCTACTCAGCATACCTGTTTGCTTTCTCAGCCTCCTTGGCGAATCGGGCGTCAACAGGTGTCCCCCTTCAACTATCGGTGGTCGGCGAAGTTGTTGGTTTGTTTTAACAAAAATGTGTCCCAACGGGTTTGAACCCGAGATCTCCGGCCGAACAATAAAGCAGTTCTACTGTTGCACCCACGGCCAGTGTGTATACCATTTATAGATGGTCATTGCTTTTCTTGTTTGAGATTTCAGGTGAAGTGATAAAAGCGAGGCCGACGGGGTTGGAAACGCTGACCCCGTGGCCACCAAAATTCTTATAAACTGTTGCACCATGGAAACGGTTTTAATATTATATAGAGCTTGGTTTTATTTGTTTGATTTTTATAAGCCGAATGTAAACAAATAGCTTAATTTGGCTAAACTACCCCTAACCATTTACAACTAAAGGGGTCTAAAAGACAAAGAAGCCAATATCCGAATTGTTGAAAAGAGGTTAAGCATTTATTTGTTTGTTAAGCCTATTTAGGCTTATTATTTTGTATATAAAAGAGGGTGTAAGGGTAGGAGATTCATACTTGTATGAAGAAAATTCTGATCTTTAGATGTTTGAAGGAGACTTGTAAGGTGAATTTGCAAGGTGTTGTCTACACCAAAAATTGCAATTCGTAAGGAGAGATTGTGAGGAGCTTATGCTAGTCTTGGAGGCTTGATATTGTAAAAAGGTTGTTGACTTCGCAATATCAATAAAGCGGTCCTATGATTGAGAAGTGGACCCAGAGATGTAGCTCATCCTGAGCGAACTCCGTTATCAAGTGTGCTCTTCCTATTTTCTCTTTGTCTCATTATTTCTTTTAGCATTTTGATTCCTTTAAGTTTCTCAGTTTATGTTCTTGAAACTAGTTGAAGTTAAGGGTCCTTACTTGTAATAATTTCAATGGTTTAGACACAATCACGCATTACTGCTACGATCAGGGAATAAATCTGTATTGGATTAAGTTTTCAAATAACTTTAACATCCTTGTTTACAGATCAAGTTGGTATCAGAGCTCATTTTGCAGGATAATTGTAGGTGGTGAATGTTAACCAGGTTGAAACTGAAGCAAGGTGAAGGTTCACTTACATAGATCAACCCAGAGATTGGAAGACGAAGGACTTTTCCACAAGCAGAGATGGCAGGTGAACATGAAGTTCTAGAGCTTGATGATAAAGCTTTCCAGAAAGATTTTTTTTGAAATGAAAGCTATGGTGGAAGTTCTTTTCCAGGAAAGGCAAGAGCGACAAAGGAAAAAGGAACGCAAGAATAGAAAGGTGGAAAATGAATCTACTCCGAAAGAGGAGAAAGGTAAAGGAGTAGGAGGTGGTAGTGACCCTCCTGAACCTTCTTCCCCATCTTCTTCATCCTCTTCATCTTCTGAAATTCCAAAACATTCTTCACACAAAAAAGTTGCACAAAAATCAACTAATTCTCCTTTATTGAAATTAGATGTCAAATTTGAGTTGCCTATGTATAATGGTGAATTGGATGCAGAGAAATTGGATAACTGGCTTAAGCAGATCGAAGTGTATTGCAGGGTTCAACAGATCTTGGATGAATCTTCTAAAATCTAGCTAGCCACTCTTTGAATGGGAGGCACTGCATTGGTTTGGTGGGAAACTAAGATTCAAGATGATCTTCCTAAGCACGGTAAAATCATTTCATCTTGGTATGAGTTTACTTCTGCTTTAAAGAAATAGTTTTATCCTTTGGGTTATATGCAACAAGCTGTTATGGATTGGCAAAACATAAGACAGGGTAAAGGACAAACAGTTCAAGAGTATACATAGGTGTTTAGGAAGAAAGCACTTACTCTTAGTATTCCTCTTTATACGCAAGAAACTTTATTAAAGTATATAGGTGGATTGTATTAGCATTTGAAACATACAATTCTTATGTTTAATCCAACTAATTTTGATGAAGTTTGTGTACAAGCAACTCATATTGAAGTAGGTGGAAGGAACATAAGTTTCAATTCAAAAATGGAATCTGTTCCTCCAACTGAAGGCAATAAGAAGGGTAAGGAGAGGAAAGCAACTACTTTGAAGAAAGAGGAAGGTGAAAAGCCTACTTGTTCGCATTGTCAGAAGCAAGGGCACACAGATGCGAAGTGTTGGAAACTGCATCCGGAATCGAGGCCTAAGTGGTTTAAGGATCGGAAAGGTAAACAAAAGACTACAGCTATTGTTCAGGATCTTAGATCAGATTCTGATGATGAAACAAAAATTTCAATTGTAGGTTTGAAAGGTAAAGCTTTTGTTGGTAGTGATTATGCCACTAACGTTTCATGTGCTCCTACTTCTAAGAGTATAGTTCCTGAAGATAGCAAAAGAAGTGAATTGTTTCATATAAGGGTGATTTCTAAGAACACTAAGATTAATGCATTGATTGATAGTGGGTCTCAAGTTAATCTAATTTTAGAGGAAGTTGTTAAACAGTTGGGATTGGAAACCAAGCCACATAATAAACCTTATCCGTTAGGTTGGGTGTGCAATGATAACAGATTGCGAGTAACTAAGCAATGCAGTTTGAAATTTGCAATAACATCTAAGTTTATAGATGAGGTTGAATTTGATGTGGTTCCACTTGATATCTATGGCATTGTGTTGGGTAGCCTGTATTTATATGATAGGAAAGCAATCTTCTACAGGGAACATAATCAATATCACTTGTTTAAGGAAGGAATTGAATACATAGTGCATTCTCATCCAATTAAGACTGATAAATCTTTTGTGACAATGGGGCAATTGAAAAGGGTAGTTAATGCAAATAGTAATTTGGCACTTAAGTCTATACCACAAGGAGTGTCAATGCATAAAAGCATGCCTAATCTTGAGATTGTTTCAGTTATGAAAGATAAGCATGATGTTGGTGCATTATTTTTCTTGTCTGCAAATTTGATTTTGTTGTTCAGCCTTCTATTCTCTAGCAGTGTTTGGTTGATAGCAGCAACGCTGAATGTGGATGTGTATATTGCTAATGTGCTTAATAATGTCAGTGCAGTTTTGATTGTTGTTGTGATGAGTCAGATGCACAGGTTCTAGGAAGGAAGGATAGGTGATACAAGGAAAGTGAGGCAAAGATTCCCTCACTTAAATTACATGTAAAAATAGACCTTTTGGAGGTCCAAAAGCTTCTCAGTGGGGAGGAATGATCTAGGTGGATCTAGAAGACCTCAAAATTTCAGTCTTAAAAACTAGTCAAAAGTAGTCTCAGATCGAAGAGCTCGCTGACACGATCCTGACACAACTTGAATCACATCAAAAGGAGATCGTAGGTGGAAGTTATGCTTGGTCAAAGGTCCAGTCAAACAGGATACTAGGGGCCGACAGGAAGCGAAAAAATTGATCATCTCAAAATTCATTAAAATTGGCATCAAATCAAATTGCTCGTCGAGACAATTTCAATGGTGTTCATTTCATCGAAAATGGAGCTTGTATGCGCAAGATACAGCCAGTCAAAGCTCTCGGTTGACTTGGTGGACTTGAAGGTATAATGATGATGTCATCATCCGTACAGCTGATGTCAGCAATCTGTACAAATCTGAAGTGGACCAATCGAGAGCTAACACGTGGCATTCCGAACAGTTCGTACATGTCGACGTGGCACGATGATGCGGCAAGTGATGTCAGCTTGGTCGACGAATCATGTATTGACACGTGGCATCCGTACTCGGACGTGGCATCACACGTGGAAAGCAAGTCAGTCCTACAGTCAGAGATGATGTGGCAGTCCAGTCATCAGTCTACTCAGCGTACCTGTTTGCTTTGTCAGCCTCCTTGGTGAATCGAGTGTCAATAGGTGCCCCCCTTCAACTATCGGTGGTCGGCGAAGTTGTTGGTTTGTTTTAACAAAAATGTGTCCCAACGGGTTTGAACCCGAGATCTTCGGCCGAACAATAAAGCGGTTCTACCGTTGCACCCGCGGCCTGTGTGTATACCATTTATAGATGGCCATTGCTTTTCTTGTTTGAGATTTCGGGTGAAGTGATAAAAGCGAGGCCGGCGGGGTTGGAACTGCCAACCCCGTGGCCACCAAAACTCTTATAAACTGTTGCACCAACTAAAGGGGTCTAAAAGACAAAGAAGCCAATATTCAAATTGTTGAAAAGAGGTTAAGCATTTATTTGTTTGTTAAGCTTATTTAGGCTTATTATTTTGTATATAAAGGAGGGTGTAAGGGTAGGAGATTCATACTTGTATGAAGAAAATTCTGATCTTTAGATGTTTGAAGGAGACTTGTAAGGTGAATTTGCAAGGTGTTGTCTACACCAAAAATTGCAATTCATAAGGAGAGATTGTGAGGAGCTTATGCTGGTCTTGGAGGCTTGATATTGTAAAAAGGTTGTTGACTTCACAATATCAATAAAGCGGTCCTATGATTGAGAAGTGGACCTGGAGACATAGCTCATCCTGAGCGAAATCCGTTATCAAGTGTGCTCTTCCTATTTTCTCTTTGTCTCATTATTTCTTTTAGCATTTTGATTCCTTTAATTTTCTCAGTTTATGTTCTTGAAACTGGTTGAAGTTAAGGGTCCTTACTTGTAATAATTTCAACGCTTTAGACACAATCACGCATTACTGCTGCGATCAGGGAATAAATCTGTATTGGATTAAGTTTTCAAATAACTTTAATGTCCTTGTTTACGGATCACCTAGCCATACCATTAACATTAATCATAGGATTGTGCTTTCTTGAAGTGTTTTCTTGTGAAAAATCTATGAAATCTTTGATACTTTGGCCTTACTTAATCATTTTGCGTCCTTGCCATAGCCATTGCCATCAAAAACAAGCTTTGTCTTACCGCAGAAAGGCGGAAGCGCCCCCATTTTGCTGCAGAAAGGTGGAAGTGCCCCTAATCCTATTGCAGAAAGGCGGAAGCGCCCCTGTTTTGCTGCAGAAAGGCGGAAGCACCCCTGATTTACTGCAGAAAGCTGTCAATGCCCCTGACTTTTGCTGCAGAGGGGCGGATTTGCCCTCCTGAACACCTGAAATTTCCCCATTTGGATCCGTTTAGCCCCTAAACCATCATTTAACCATTCCCAACCATTATATCATCATCCTAAGCCTCCATTTTATCACTCTAAGCCTCCCAAAACCTCCATTTGATCTGTTTTAACCTCCATCTTATCATTCCAAAACTTTGTTTAGCCATTATAAATCCCCACTCATTCTTAGCAATCATCTTCAATCCACCCATTCATTCTAATTTCCTCATATTCCATTCAAAGGTCCATACCATCACCTAGCGAACATCATAATTTTACCATTTACATCACCAAACACCACTCATAACCAAACCTCCTTAAACTTGCTTTACAAAGTGGTTACCCAAATTGACCATAGCATTTTAATTTGATTATTAGTCTTTAACTTCGACCCCAATCAATTCGCCTCCATCTTGAGGTGAATTCGGTGTCATAAGTTATCATCCTTGGCCCAATCAATCCATCCCTATCTTAAGGAAGATTTGGTGTCGTAATCATCCTCTTAATCAATCAAAGCTCTAGGTCACTGAGGGTAACTTCCTTTAATCAAGCTTAAGGTCTCTCTCTCACATCTTTCATCATCTAATCATACCATCCAATAGTCCAAATCTACCAAAACCAATCATTCGATCAAATTGTCTAGTCAATCAAATCACATCTGTTCAACCAATTCTATCCTATCGATCTTAATAATCCAATCCAATCCAATCTTGCCAAATCCAAATCCGATCCCATCAAAATTTGATCCAATCCAATATATCCAAACAAAATTTGATCCAAATCAGATCTCATCCAATCACAATCAAATCATTCATCAAAAACATTTTTATAATCCACTCATAGCACATTTGCATGCCCGTTCAAACCCAATCACAAGCAAAGAAAATGGTTGACCGTCAAGCCCAGAATGCCCAATCAAACAACCCTCAAGATCCCAACAATACAATGAATGTTTCATCATATCCTAACAAGGGTACCAACATTCCTCATGATCCTCACAATGGTACTTCATCACACTCTAACACCGAGCATCAGAATAACTCGCCACACGGTGAAGAGAGTATGGTTAATCAACCTGAACTCACACTTGAGGAACATTTTAGTAATCCCGCCAATGTGCAAATGACTGGCCGTTTGCTTGAAAAACATGGGGAAGAAATATTGGCCCACCTAATTGAGAAGGGTGTCAAACGCCCCTCGAATGTTGACTTGTCCAAATATAGGGGTGCCCCATCTAATGTACTCCAAGGTTCACAAAATGCACCAGAAGGTTCATACTTCTCCAATGTTCCTCCAGTTGAGGGTTGGCATCAACTTGAATTTGGCAATGCCATTCTCTATCAGGTTAACTATCCCCCACATGTTTCGACTTCAGTTATGGGAGGTCCTTAAGTGCCTAATCCCAATAATCCTTTTGTCTATGGTATGCCACAAAATGTTCCACCACCTCTGTCATTAACGTTAACAGCACCCCCTCCTCCAAACCAACCTACAGTCAACGTTGGGGGCACCTCCTTTGCCACATCACTTCCACCTCCTGGGACCACAAATCTACCATCTCAACAGGTTCACCAATCTAACATTCTACCTCAATTACCTCCACAAGGCACACCCCAGCTGAACGTCCCAGGTGGTACCCAACAACCCCCTTTACAAAACACTTCTACGCTACCTCAACCATCTCATCAACAACAACCTATACATAATACTTTGGCCACTTCACAACAACCACCCTACCAATCACAAGGAAATCCATCTCAACCTATTTCTTAGACCATATCCCCCTTTCTCACATCCATTTTGCGTCTGAAGGCTCAACCACAACACAATATCCCACCTTGGCCCATACAACATCTGACGTCACAACAACAACCTCCCCAACACTACTACTATCACAATCAACAATAATTTCACCAACAACCTCTTTATGCAACCTCCCAACAATCACAACAATACTCTCAACACCAACAAACCAACACACAACATCCCATCCAAGTTCCTCAACGACCTATCCCGCACTTTTATCAAACAAATTTATATTATACCACCCAACAACAGCCCTCGTATCAACAAAATCCCTCGTCTTACCAGCAAGCCATGTCATCATCCAATCATCCAAACCCATATTTCAACAATCTGACACCCTTTCAGCAGGATCCTTTATCATCCTATCATGAATATCCCCCCAACCTGCCACCGGCTAGCTCGGATTTGTTGGAAATCAAAGCCGCACTTAAGGACCTTCAAGCTGGGGCTACAAAACAATCATTCAAATTTGAAGACATATGCCCATATCCATTTGATTCCTCCATCCAATTAATCTTGTTTCCTAAACATTTTGAGATACCAAAATTTGACAAATACAAGGGAAACAAAGACCCTAAGGCTCACTTGCAGGAGTTTTATTCCCAATGTCAAGAAGTCATGTACAATGACAACTATTTCTTGCGCTTGTTCCCACAAATCCTAGCAAGCCACACCTTAGATTGGTTCATGACTCTCGAAAAAGGGTCCATAAAAACTTTTGCAGACCTGTCAAAAAATTTTGTATCCTACTTCTCTTTCAATTTGGAGAAGGATACGGACACCTTAGATCTCCTCAAGGAGAAACAACGTGAGGGGGAAACCTTTACCAGCTACCTACAACAGTGGCATTCATTAGCAAGTCAGATGAAGACCCCTCTGAAAGAGAAAGACATTGTCACTCTTTTCATGGAAAACTCTCATCCTGACATGGCCCATAATTTTAGGTTACATTGTGTCACCACCTTCGCGAAGATAGTAGAAAAAGGACCCATCTAGGAACATGCCCTTATTTCCAAAGGACACATCAAAATACACAGTCATGATAAAGAGAGGTCATTTGGAGATAAACCACGATTATGGAATAAGAACAAGAATGCGGTGAATGATGGTGTGATAGACACTAAACATGTCCAAGTAGCTAATGCATCCCAAAAACAACAACCGTCTGTACCCAATGCCATATCTATACCATAGGGGTGCCTCATCCCCCTAAACAGTCAAACCAAAACAATCAGGGGAACACCAAACATCAATATGCCCAATTAGGAGAACCTCTAAGTGTTGTTTTTAATAAGTTGTTACAAATCAATTACCCCATCACATACCCTGTCACCAAGCCATTTGACGAGTCTAAACCCAAGCTCGCATGGTTTAAAGAAAATGAATATTGTGAGTTCCATAAAATCAAGGGACACTCTTTGAATAAGTGTCAGGGTCTCAAGAACTACGTCCAAGATCTCATTGATCAGGGTGATATCAAGGTTGACCCCAGTCAAGCTTCGTCGTCCAATGCTCAATTGCAGATATACCAGAACACCTTTCCAAACCATAATCAAGGCCCAAGCACATCTAGCAATAATCCCCAAGGAAACAGCACAAATAATGTAAGCTACAAGAATGTGCCCTTCAATTATGAAGGTGCTATTCATTACATTGAGCAGGTGGAACCCCGAGTATCCATGATACACGTTAAAGCCAAAGACCCTCAATGTGTTGTTACTACATAATGAGCCTACATCACCATCCCTACAGCCTCTGCACCCACCCAACCAACTCCTGTAAACTCTCAGTACAACATCCTTGATCACCTAAGGAAGACCCCCGCTCATATATCCATTTTTTATTTGCTTAAGTCTTCCTCAGTACATCAAGAAATCCTCAATAAAGCCTTGCAGGAAACCCATGTACCAAATGACATCGACCCCATGCAATTCCAAGCTTTTGTGGGACACTTGGCTTTGTCTCATCACCTACACTTCATCCAAAATGATATGCCAAACATCGATGTCAATCATAATTGCCCCTTACACATCGAAGTCGTGGTTGCTCGCCATAAAATAAAAAGGGTCTTGGTAGATAATGGCTCTGCCCTCAATTTGTGTACTTTGAAATTCATAAAACAGGTGGGGTATACTCAAGCGGACTTAAGTAACCAGATCATCACAATCAAAGCCTATGATAATGCAGAAAGAAATTCAGAGGGTATTATCAGTCTTCCTATCCAAGTGGGACCTGTACTTCAGTATTCTACCTGTCATGTCCTTGATCTGGACTTACTGTATAATCTCCTCCTTGGCCGCCCATGGCTCCATGCTATGCAAGTCGTCCCCTCCACATACCATCAATGCCTGAAATTCTTCGTCAATAGACAAGAAGTCACCATCTATGCCAACCCCCAACCATTTGAATATTGCTACACTTTGGAAGTGTCTTTTCCCCATTTACATTATTGTCCCGGGGTTGAAATGGGGGCATCCCACTCATCATTCCCTAATCCACCATCCACTGTGATAACCACTCCATCCTCCACCACTGATCCTTTAGTCACCAAAGTCCAGATCATTGACAAAGGGTGTGGGGAATATGAAATGCATACTACTCTCAATGTAGCGACCATGCCGCCATCACCCCATGAGTATGGTCAACCTTCACATGCTACACAAAAGGAAGACAAGACTATCACCTTCAGTGGTAAAAACATCCCTACCACCACTTTCAGATCCCCAAGTGTCAAGATCGATGCACCAAAAGAGGACATAATCCAATGGGTCTACCGAGAAGAGCCTGAACCAGAGACTCCTCTAACGAAATATTTTCAGGAAAAGTACCCTTGGCTGACGAAGTTTGTGGAAAAACATAACTATCAAGGTGGGGGCCTAGGTAAAGAAGAACAAGGGCAGTTGCAACCCATCGATATACCAAAGTTACCAAAGAACATAGGCATTGGGTATGATAGAAAATAGAAAAGCCCTACAACATCATCTAGTACTTCCAATAGTGTCGCTGTGGACAATGGCTTATTGGAAGACATACCCGAGGAGGAATCCATCATACATGTGTACGATGACGTCGATCATACCGACTTATCATCCATGTTCGAATGCCTATCCGTCTGCACTATTAGCCTATCCCTTTGTCACCCTGAACTTATTGATTGGGACCTATGTAATAGCACACCTATCAGTATGTCTACATATACATATGTCAACCTTATGGGATTGGGGGAGGATGAACACTCCAGTCACAAAAATAGGAATAAGAAAGGTAAAAAGTGATCATCTAGTGAAAACCTCCCTGAGGCACTTCCTGACCTTGAAAAAGTAAAAATAAAGGACGCATCTAATGGCGAAAACCTCGAAGAGGTGCTGGAAGATGGAGATGTTCATCTTCCTCTTATGGGAACTCAGTTATCTGCCCGATCATCTATTTTGATTGAAGAGACGCAAGAAGTTAATTTGGGAACTACTGAAAGTCCTAGAATCACCTATGTAGCTAAGTAACTCTCAGAGCAAGAGTATCCAGTCATTGTGTACCTACTCCAAGAGGGAATCATTAACTTTGCTTGGTCATACTCAGACATGCCAGGCTTAGATCCTGCCTTAGTGGTTCATCACTTAGACATTTGCCCAGACACCAAGCCTTTCAAACAAAAGCTCCGCAAGTCGCGTTACTAATCAAGAAGGAATTGGAGAAGTAACTAGAGGCGGGTTTTATCAGACCGATTGACTACTCTAAGTGGATCTCCAATAGAGTACCAGTTGCCAAACCAAATGGGGACATTCGCATCTGCATAGACTTCGGGGATCTTAACAAAGCCTGCCCAAAAGACGACTTCCCTGTGCCTAACATTGACATGTTGGTTGACCTGACAGTAGGACATGAGATGTTATCCCTTATGGATGGCTTCTCTGGTTATAATCATATCCAAATCGCACCTAAGGACCAACATAAGACTACCTTCACAACACCTTTGGGCACTTTTTGTTACAATGTTATGCCCTTTGGTCTCAAAAATGCTGGGGCAATGTATCATAGGGCAATGACGGTCATCTTCCATGACCTCATACATATCATGGAGGATTATGTCGATGACCTATTAGGGAAATCCAGAACACGAGCAGAACATCCTGCTATCTTGAAGAAGATATTTGAGGGGTTAGAGCATTACAAGTTGCAGCTAAATCCAAAAAAGTGTGTCTTTGGGGTCATGTCAGGAAATTTGTTGTGTTTCATAGTCTCTTGCAGGGGCATTGAGGTGGATCCCACCAAAGTAAAGGCTATTCTGGACATGCCACTTCCATGTAATCTAAAGCAGTTAAGAAGCCTCCAGGGGAAGATGCAATCCATCCGTCGGTTCATAGCCCAGCTACCAGATAAATGTCAGCCATTCACCCATCTTTTGAAGAAAGATTCCACCTTCCGATGGACCCCACAGTGTCAGATGGGTTTTGATAAAATTAAAGAATATTTAGCTCATCCACCGATCTTGATGCCGCCTATTCCAGGAAAACCCCTTCTGCTTTACATCTCTGCTACTTCAGTTGCACTGGGGGCATTATTGGCACAACATGATGAGTCATTCAAAGAGAGGGCAATCTACTACATTAGTCGAACACTAGTTGGATATGAGTTAAATTACTCCCCCATGGAAAAAGCTTGCCTTGCACTAGTTTCCAACACACAGAAACTCTGTCATTACATGCTCAGTCATCCATTCAATTTAATCGCTAAAATTGATCCCCTAAAGTATCTGTTATCTAGAACCACTCTGACTGGCCACATGGCCAAATGGGTCATGCTTCTAAGTGAATTTGACATAGAGTATGTAGAGTGAAAAGCCATAAAAGGACAGGTCATTGCTGATCAATTGGCTAAAGCACCATTAGTAGATGCCTACCCACTAGACACTGAATTCTCAGATGAAGAAATCTACATAGTTATAGAAGCACCAGCTTGGACGTTATATTTTGATGGCTCATACACTCATAGTGGATCTAGAGCAGGAATTCTATTAGTCACTCCTCAAGGTGACTACATCCCAAAATCATTCAGGATAGCATTTCCATGTACTAACAATATGGCAGAATATGAAGCTCTCCTCAACGGCCTCAGAATTGCAAAGTAGTGGCACATAACTCATTTGAAAGTCTTTGGTGATTCTTTGCTAGTCATTAGACAAGTTAATGATGAATTCCTCACGAAAGATGATAAACTGTTACCCTATAAATGCATGATGGATGATTTCAAGAAATATTTCACCTTCATACAGTTTGACGAAATCCCTCGGGTACAGAATAAAGCGGCAGATGCAATGGCCACTATTGGTTCCCTGATTGACATGCCTAAGGACCGAATGGAGTGTGAGTTTCTTGTTGAACAGCTTTTAATCCCTGCATATGATGTTCCTGAGACTGATATGGTGTGCGATATTGTAGGTCCCGCCTCCCCGTGGTACTAAGACATACACTTATCTCCGTGATAATATCATACCCCTAGAACTTACACACAACCAACGCAAATCCTTTATCCATTGTTCTTCTTAATGCATCATTGTTGGTGATACGCTTTATTGTCGCGGGTATGATGGAATCCTCCTTAGATGTCTAAATGAGACCGAAGCCCACACGATACTAACGGAAGTACATGGTGGTATTTGTGGAGCTCACTCAAATGGTATGGCTCTGGCCAAAAGGATCCTATGAGCTGGCTATTATTGGCCTACATTGGAACATGATGCTTGCGAATTTGTGAAGAAATGCCTTCCATGCCAACATGTAGATTTGATTCACGCCCCGGCACAAGATCTTCAACCCCTCCTCGCACCATGGCCCTTTTCTCAATGGGGTTTCGACTTGATTGGAAAGATTTACCCACCATCATTCGACAGTCATACATTCATAATTACTGCCACTGAGTACTTCACCAAGTGGGTGGAGGCAATGCCCCTTTCACAAATCACTGGTACTCAGATTTCCAAATTTATCCTTTACCATATTCTCTGCAGATATGGTATCCTATCCACCATCCTTTCTGATAATGGAAAACCTTTTAAAAACCAAGCCATGAAACACCTCTGTGACACCTTCCATATCCAACATCATTGGTCAATGCCTTATTACCCTCAAGGAAATGGTCAGGCAGAAGCAACCAACAAGACCCTCATCCGCATCCTCAAAAAGGTTGTCAATAACACTGGATGAGATTGACACCTCCATATTCATCCTGCCCTCTGGGCATACCATACATCCATCCACACCCCAACAGGCACCACCCCCTATTCTTTAGTATATGGTGCTGAAGCAATCTTGCCAATCGAAGTTGAGCTTCCATCATTGAGAATTTCTCTGAAGAACCTTATCAGCGAAGAAGATGCTCGTGTTGCACGGCTTGCACAGCTTGAATTATTGGATGAACAGAGAATAAGAGCCTATGATCACCTACAAGCATACCACAATTTCCTCAAACGTCATTACAATAAAAAGGTATGTCCTAGACAATTCTAGGTTGGTGAGCTTGTCCTCAAAGAAAACCAACGCACTCAAACGGATCGTGATAAAAAGGGAAAATTTGAGGCAAACTGATTAGGGCCTTATATCATAGCCACCAAATATGGATCTGGGGCCTATAGGCTGACTACTCTTGAAGGCAATCCCCTTGATGAACCCATCAATATCCTCCATCTGAAGAGGTTCTACGCTTAATTCTGTTTGGTAATCCCATCAAAAAATCAAAAAATCAACCAAAAAATAGTAAAGAAAAATAAATCTATCCTATGGTGAAAACCACCTCTTGGTGGCACCTTGGATAAGTATGGATGGTGAAAACCTATTAGCATGCATCATCCATAGAGGGCTTAATCATTATCTACCTGACATCCTAGTTATTTTGTGCTTTCATCCACACTATCATCCTCGCCCACCTCAGCCTAGGCCGCTTGGTATTTATGAATTGAGAACTGGACAACCCACCTTACCTATCCCTCATCCTGAGCTTTTTTTATATCCCACTTTGAGCTTATGTCTTTCATTCCCTTTTTCGGTTGGTCTATGTCATCATGTAGGATCATCCATCATGTTGGTCTCCACCTAGATTTCATCCTCCCGAGTCACTTTCATCCTCTGTCGAACTATGTTGCCCCTGCGCTGTCACGTAAGCAAGGTTGATCATTCGATCTACCCCCGGGGCATTTTTGGATCAACTTGTTTTGGTCCTCCATCACTTCATCTTCACCAGTCCCTTTTCATGGTCTTTTTATCAAACTACATTGTCCCTACGCTTTCATGTAGGCAAGGTTGGTCATTTGATTCTCCCCCAGGGAATTTGTCTGTCGTGTCTTGTGTCCTTCATTATCGGTCACCATTGTCTTTTTTCTGCTTTATCCATGGTCTTTTTCCATGAACTACAAGGGCTCTTCACTTTCACGTAGGCAAGGCTAATCTCTGATCGGCCCCCGAGCCCCTAGGTCTTTAGGTTGTGTCTTGTCTCTCTTGTGTCGTGTCGTCAAGCTATGCCCTTATCTAGCTCGTTCTTAACAAACAAGACCCACTTGTACCGATGAATCTAATTAATTGTGAATATCCTATATCATATCGATCTTTTTGCTTAGTATCCATCATAGGTCGCAATAGGATACATCCTTCCTAACAGACTTCATCAATTCCATCTATCCCCTTGATCCTATGGAAAAGGACATTTAAAATTGATTGCAATATTTTGATGCTTTTGGTTTTTGTTTATCATTTGAGCTCCCTATCGTCACTTGTCAAGGCCGCCATAATCCATCATATTATGGCATGTTTTGATTAGTCCACATAGGGGCATATCTTGATCTTTTCTTTTGTTATGTCTTCTTGGTTGTCCCACGTAGTACCCACCAAGGTCCTTGAGGTCTTGTGTTACGCTGGGACATCCTTTTGTGCTTGTGGTTATCTCAATTCCTGGCCCGACCAAAGTCTTCGTGACTTTGGGGTGTTGGGATAGCCTTTTTGTCTAGCGTGTTTGTTTCATGCATTAAACACTAATCTACCTTGGTCCTCCATACCTTGGTATATCGTGTCTTATGCTATAGCAAAAATCAGTGCTCCAAAGATGGCAAATCATATTAGGATTGCATTTCATAATCATCACCTTTGCATTACGCTCATCCTATGATTTTGGTTGTGCAAATATTTCTCCTCCATCCCCTATTCTTCTCAGGATACTAAAAGGTTTTGACAGGTGCACACTCACACCATGGCCGCATACATCTTTCACTATCACTTACGACTCTATGAACACTTATAATGAAATAATTACATTTTAGATCCATACATTCACACACTATCTTAGGTTCACCCATAATACCACCACCTACAATGTCAAGTGTTAGGCCCACCATCAATACCGTCATAGTACATCCATTACATCCCGTATCACACATATTAGTCAAACATGCATATAACCATCATAAGCATATAAAACATAAACATTTTTCATGACATCATAAACATATCCCCATCTATCTAACACATGTACATCATATAACATAAGCATTTATCATACATAGGAACAAAAATCCTCACCCATTACACCCTGCATATTAGTCACACATGCACATAACCATCATAAAAATATAAAACACAAGTGTTCATCACATCATCATAAGCATATCCACATTTATCTCAAACATAGGCATTCATCATACATAAGAACAAAAAGCACCATACATTACATCCTGCATCACCATCATACATAAAAATATAAACATATAAAAACACATCCATACATGTAACATTCATAAAAGTCATCATAAATAACTGCCATCATATGACCATCCACATATACATTATACACAAAACATGAGGCTAATAGGAACTATCATATATATATAAATATACCACAAGTTCACAAGTACATCTCATAGTCTAGACTAACGTATAATAATGTCATCGATGTTATCACAATTTGTGACCATTGTATACAAAAATCATCCAATCTAACCACCAGCACAAGGTCCTGCATATCTCCACTGCACCTCTGCACTATCCATCTACCCTGCACCTGTCAAAAACTCAGTAGCCTATCACCTCCCAAATGAACTCCCCACATCTGATCTCTATGGAGAATCGGGTACTGATCCACTACCTGGTGAACCCCCTGGTGAATCACTGTAACTGCGGGTCCATGTCCATAATGACTAGGACAGCGCTGGCCTCTGGGGTGTCTACTGGGTATAACGGAATGTCCACTATGCTGGATCAGGAACCACATGATAATAGGCAGCCATCCAAAATCCTACCTCTCTCATGTTCTCCTCTCGCTCTGCAACCTAGACCCAAGCGGAATTCCGCTCCTGACGATACCTGTCTCGGTCCTTGGTAATGACTCTCCTCTCCTGCTCCCATGCCTCCTGAGCCAACCGGCTCTGTGCCAGCTCTACCTGTAATCGGCCCCTCATCTCCTCTACAGCCGCTGCCTATACCAGTGTTGCATCTCTCTCTCTCCACAACCTATATGTCTGCTCCTAGCATCCCACCCTCACCCTGACCTGTCGTTGCACGGGCAACCACAACATCCCTCTTTGCCTGTAAAGTATGTATCTGTATCTCTGCTGCATCTCTCTCCCTCTGAGCCACCTGTGCCTGAGCCACTGCTACATCCCTATCCCTCTGAAGCGCCTGTGCCCTCAGCTTTGTTGAGTCCCTCTCTCTCCAGAGAGTCGCTACCTATGCTACTGCCTCATCTCTCCCTCTTTGTAGTGACTGTATCTCTGCATCTGCCAATGCTTTCTCACTCTGAACACGTGCCTACACCACATCCCTCTCTGCCTCCATCGCCCACACCTGCACCTGTGCCACATCCCTCTCGGCCTGCATACTTCGTGCCTGCTCCACTGCCATAGCCTCCTTCTCTTACATCAGCCCCATCTCTCCAACTACCTACTCAAGGCAATGTACTCTGTCCTGAAGCTTGTCCTAGTCTTGTTGGAGATCTCCTAACTGCTAACTAGTACATCATGTCCCCTGATCGGCTCCCTGCTCTATCCTCCCCTCTGGCTCCCCCTAGCCTATAAAACCACAACCTCTGCCTGCAATCTATCACGGTCCCATGTCATACTGGTCAACTCACCCTATATCCTCTGCACCTCTGCCTGTGCCCTATCTCTCTCCTCCATCGCTCCCCCTAGCTTGAAAACCATGGCCTCATAATCTCTTAATGACTTTCACTGTACTCTAGCTAGCTCAACCTCAAGATCCCTCACTCTCCACTCCACCATCTGTACTCTCGCCTCTACTCCTCTCGCCTGCACAATGGGATCCTCTGGTACATAAGGAACTAAAGCTAATGACTCTACTGCCGCAACATCCTCCTCCACCGCATCCCTGTATACATCCATCGCATCCTCCTCTCCAACCACCTACTCTATCTTATCCTCCCCACTTGCTGGCTCCTCCCTACCCCCTACTCCTATCGTTCCTCACGGTCCTCCACAATCTGACGAACCCAAAATCATCCCACCTCTCCCTGTCTCTCAACCATGAATCAATGTCGTGGTGACCTCCTCTCCTCCCCTGGTGCTGCTCTAACATCCTCATCCTCTTCACTCTCTGGCTCCTAACAAGCCTCGTGACTCTCTACAATCGGTCAAACCTGCAACCGCCATGGCTGACCATGTCATCCTACCACAAACTGTCTCCTCCCCTCCTCTACAGCATCCCTCACACCTACCACCTCCACATCCTCCATATCATCCACATCCATCACCTCCTCCACCCTCTACCCCCCTTGGGCTCTCTATGGCTACCCTCTCTCCAGCTGCCGACCCTCTCTCTGGTCTCATCTCTAATGTCTCCTCCTCCTCCTCCCTCATTTGCATGCCTGCTCTCTCTCATCCCCCTCAGGCTCCTCCTGTCCCCCCTTGTCTACCACTGCAACACCCTCTTGTCGCTGCTCCCCTCCTCTCCTCTCCCTCCGTAGTCTCTGCTCATCTTCTGGTCCAATACCTACTACCTTAAAAATAGGTTGAACAAGAGTAATCCTCTCCCATAACCTATTCTGGAACCACCTCTGGTATCACTCGATCACCACTGGCACCTGCTCTCCTCCTACTCTCCCTGGATAAGACACCTGTCTTGCTACCCTCCATGACGCCCTGGCTATTGCTGGTGCTATGCGGCCTCTCCATGGTATCTCTCTACTATACCACCAGAACAGGATAGGCACCGTCGGAATATCCTGTATCACTCCAAACGATAGAGTACCAATAATAAAACACTGGCTCAGAAAATAACCCTCCTGTCTCTCCATATCCGTCCATCCCTTGAACTGACTCGACCTATATGGCTGCCACTCTATGTCCCTCGACTGCAAATCATCAAATGCTCTCCTCCACCCATCCATCTCTCCCTGCCTCTCATAATGAAACACCCAACCTCTCTCCTCCCCATACTCCCAAGCCACGGGCTCACAATCATCCATTTTCCCCCTCCTCACCACTATCGTCCTAGTCACTGCAATATGCTCCCATGCCCAAATTTGTAGCAGCGTTATATGTGTCAAACTTGAAACCCTCCAGTAGCAGATCCCATGCATATCTCTGTATAGATGCGCTAATACACACAACCCCCATGAAAACGGCCCCCCCGCCACTTGACAATGTGGCGGATCACCTCCATATAATGTAGGCTACATGTCTGTCTACTCTGATCTGGCAACAGTATCCCACTAATCAGGCTACACAGGAATAACGGTAAGGCTGGCACCCCCATTGACAAACACTGATCTAAATCTAACTGCCCCTTCATCAAGGGCAATGTCACATGACCAAACAATACTCTCATGGTCTCCTGTAACTTCTCCCCTGTGGACACCACCTCGCTCACTAACTGGCTGGCAATCGGCAGCCTCAAGATGTGCCACACATCCTCCAACGTCACGGTCATCTCTCTTGTAGGGCGATGAAATGTCGATGTCTCTGAGCTCCATCTCTCTATCAATGCTGTCAGCATCACCAGATGTGCTATGACCATTGGAAACTGAACACAGTGACCTAAACCTATGTGATCCAACACCGCCTGCTCCTCCCCGTTCATTGCCGCCATCACCTCAGACCGTCACTCATGCACTCATATCCGCTCAAAACTCTACATGCACAAAAATTTTCTCATTATTTATCTTTTCTCTATATTTCCTTTCTTCTCTATCTTCACCCTTTCTTTTTTTATTCTTTTCTCCCCCCGCATGCCGCAGCCGAGTGAAACCACTCGACTGCAGCCAGGCAGAACCGCCCCCGGCCGGGGCAGCCGCGCCTGGCTATAGCCAGGCGGAACTTCCCCTAGCCAGGGTGGAAGTGCCCCCGGCCGGGGTGGCCGTGCCCAGTCACAGCTGGGCGGAAGCACCCCCGGTCGGGGCAGCCGCGCCCGGCCGCAACTGGGCGGAACTGCCCCTAGCCAGGGCTAAACTGCCCCTCGCCGAGGCTTAACCGCCCCCGGTGGAGGCGGCCGCGCCCAGCCATAGTCAAGGAGGCTCCGCCCTCGGCTGTGGCGGCAGTTCCCTGGGTGGGGGCAGCTACGCCCCACCCTACTTTACCTTCCCCCCTCGATTTTCCCCTTTTTTTGACTTTTTTTCAATAATCTAATTCGGACCCGTTTTTTAATTCCTCCTAATGAACAAAACCTATGTGTTCAAATTTTTTGAAACTATCAAAATAAATGTTCAAAATGCATAAATTCAATAGGAGGGTTTTTTTACTACTCACCTATTGTCCGCCTACGCCTCCGCTATATAATGCATGCACCTCGTCCGCCTAGTGCACAATCGCAGTGTCATTGTCTATCGGCATCGTTCCTCCTCGTCCACTTTCACTCCTCTGCTCTCCTCCTCTCAACTGCTACAGTGAAAATGACTAAGGTAATTTTTAAAATTACCTTTTTAACCCCTTCCTCCTAAAAGGTATTTTTTACCTTTTATTTAACTTTTTCTTCCTCCAACTAATCCCTAACTTTCCAAGGCTGCCATTTGCAAACCATGCGTCGGATCACTTCCATTCAAAAACCAAAATTATTTGGTTTTACAAGCTCTATCCAATGGTGTCCTTCTTTTCTTCCTATCGAGATGTCACCCAGGGACCCCCTTTTTCCTCCCCCGACCACCCTCTCGAGGGGCATACGCTCTTACCATTCTTCCATTCCTTTAGCTTGGTCATTGGGGCCTTTTCCATGCTAGGGGCATCACCATCTGTCATTTTCTCCCTCATTTGCATTTTATTTTTCTTCGAAACACTATTATCCTAACAATATTTCAAAGAGGGGCAAAATGTAGACATCTAAATTTAACCACTCCCATATAATTAAATTTACTCCCTTTTCGTCTATCATATTAACTATTAATTTGTTAAATTAATATTACACCTTTTATCTCATATCTGTGAAGTATTTGATTTAATAATTAAATGCTTTATCTTTCACCTTCTTCCTCTCTAAATAAAATAAATACACTAATTTATTTAATTTAGTCATTTTTTCCCCTTTTGATTTAAAATCAATTTAAAATTCTTCATTTTCTCTCTCCTCGTCACATCCTCCATAATCTTGTTGGTGCAGGAGCACCAGGCAAAGGACTATTTTGTTTTTGAGTTTTTAATTTTGTGGTGCTATCATAAGGTCATTTTGACCATTATTTTAAGTTATTAGGGTTGTTTTTGGTCTTTGGGAAAGATGGTTTCAAGATTCCAATGAGTTTAGAGGCTCACTTTGCTAAATAGTGAAAAATTGTTAAATGTCTGAAAACACAACGGGTTTTACAAAAAGGCATTTTTAGGTCATTTAAACCTCGACCCAAGAACCTAAATTGTTGGGAAGCAATATTTAAGGCATTCCATGACCTTTTTGGTTGGTTAGAAGTGATTTGTATGGACTATTTTTCCAAAAATTAAAGAAAACAGCATTCTTGTCTCATTTTCTATGTTTTTCTGTTCTTGTTTGTGTAACAGCAACTAAATGAATTAAAAGAGGCATTTTGTAGGATTTTTTAGCATGTAGAGAATCCTATGGAAGTTTTTTTTTGGCACATTTGATATCTGTTCTATCGTTTCATCCATTCTTGTAAATCTTGTGTTTTATTTCCTTATTTGTTGTTTTGACTGGAACTGTGTAAAAATGGAGTTCTAGGTTGCGTTCCCTCCGTACCTAGAAGTATGGAATTGTTGGGAATGTGGTCAGGCTCCATATATGTACATATTTTAGTGGTAGGTGTTAGGTTTTCTTTGGTTGCAGGAGTTATGAAAAAAGCCTTGCCCTAGGCGAGCCAGTGAAGAGCCCGACTAGGAAAGGCTGCAGAACAGCGTTGATAACTTGCAGGGGAGAAAAGATTTTCAAAAAATTATTTTTGAAAAATTTAGGGGAAGGTCTTGGCCATGTATGGTACCAAGGAGGTGATCCTAACAATCCGTTTAGGAGGAGAACTTTTCACCAGTCCTAAAACTGGTTCTGGACATTTAGAAACCCTAGTTTTCTGGGCAGTGTTTGCATGAGGGCAAAGTATGGCTTGGAAAGAGCCAAGACCCTAGAAATCTTGAAGCTGTAGATAGGGGAAACATATTTCCTAAGCCAAGAACCACATTTCTTTGGTGGGTTTAGGAGGGAAAAGCAATTTAACCCTGTTCAGAGACCAAATAGTGAATCAAGAGTAAAACCTATGGAATAGGCTTCATGCAAATGTTGGTAAGATGGAGTCTAAGTGAAGTTTCAGAAACCCTAGGAGGTTGTTTTGGAGCTTTGGAAAACATTCCCTCACCCCTGCAAGATTTATTCATGGATTGAGGGAGGATTCATCTTTTGGATGCATAAAAGGCTAAGAAAGAAAGGAGTCATGGCACCAAGATTTGGCTTGGTAGTTGCAAACTTGACAAGATAGTGAGGTTGGCAAGAGAGCTAGGGGAACTTAGAAAAGGTAGAGTTCCTATAGGTTAGGGTGGAACAGAAATTTCACCAAGGAGGTCTATGACAAGGCCTAGCAGAGGAATCTGTGATTGCTTCCTGCAGCATCTGAAAACAGTGTAATTGATTCCTGTAGCTTCTAGGAATTTGTGATTGCTTCCTGCAGCCTCCCTATCAGATTGGTATCAAAGTGAGCAAAATATTTGGGAAAGCAACTTATATGTCAGAGGAAGTTGAGTCAAGTGAACCGCCCAAGATAGTGATGAATGCACAGTTAGCCAAGATGGTTGAAGAGCAGGAAGAGGATAACAAATCCCTAAAGGAAAGAATAGAACAGCTTGAAGAAGCATTGAACAAGGTGAAATTGGAAGGAAAAGTGCCAAAAGAAGAAGAGGTTGCAGAGGAGGACAAAGTCCCTAAACCTGGCCCTATTTTGGAGGAGGAGCCTTTCTTGAAAGCATTGAAAGCATTGAGTGGAAAAGGACTTGAGGGCATACCACTGTTCAGTGGAAAGATGGATCCTGATTTGGTCATGGATTGGATAGAAGGCATGGAGAATCACTTTGAGTGTGATGGAGTTTTAAAGCTTAGAAGGTGAAGGTTGCTAAATCAAGGTTGAGAGGATCAGCTTTGATGTGGTGGAAGTTTGTTCAGATAGAAAGGGAAAAAGAAGGTAAGCAGCCCATTTCAACTTGGAAATGAATGGTTGCTAAGGTAAAGGAAGCATATATGCTAGATGATTATGAGATCCAACTTCACAAGAAGAGGCAGAGTTTAAGACAAAAATATCAAGATGTCAGCACCTATACTAAAGAGTTCCAGAAGCTTTGCTTGAGATCAAACGTGGCAGAAGATGAGAGCCTAAAAGTGGCTAGATACCTAAATGGTTTGAAGTGGAACATCCAAGAAGAGATGGCTCTTTTGAGTCCTAAAATAGTACACCAATGTTATCAGTTGGCTATCAAGATTGAAGAAAGGAACAAAAGAAAGCATGATCAGTCTTCCAAAGGCAGAGGCAAAGGAAAATATCAAAGAGGACAGCGTGGTGGTTACCAAGGTAGAGGTAATGATCAAAGGAACCAAGGTGAATCAAAGCTTACTGAGCATGGAGGTGAAACATCTTCAAGAGGAGGATTTAATAGAGGAAGAGGACCTCAAGGAGGTTCAAATAGAGGAAGACGAGCAGGCAGAAGTAACTCTTACTTTGCCACCATGAAATGTTATCACTGCAATCAGCTAGGTCATCCAGCTTATAGATGCCCAGAGAAAGCTTCTTCATCAAGCAATGAGAAAAGAGTAGCTTATGCACAAGAGGACACCATGAGTGTCAAATCACCTGAGATCAGTCAAATAGAATCAGAAGTAGGTAAAAATCTGATGTTTAATAGAGTGTTGATCAGACAACCGGTCAAGGAAGAACCCAAGCAAAGGAGAGATTTGTTTAGAGCAAGGTGCAAGATATTGGGAAAGGTATGCAAGGTCATTGTAGATTCTGGTTCTATAGATAATATCATCTCTGAGGAGGCAGTAACAAAGCTAAAATTGGAGAAAGTACCCCATAATAACCCCTACAAGGTCACATGGCTGAATAAAGGGCAGAGTGTTTTGGTGAATGAGCAGGTCACAGTAGAATTTTCAATTGGAGGCTATAAAGACAAGTTGGTTTGTGATGTATTACCCATGGATGCATGTCATCTACTACTGGGTAGACCTTGGCAATATGACAGAAGTGTTGTTTATGATGGAAAAGAGAACACCATCTCATTTAAGAAAGATGGAAGAACCTTCAAACTGCAGTCATTGATTGAGGAAGATGAAGGACATTCAAAAGTACCTAACATTATGTTGAGTAGTGGCAAGGAGTTCCTTAAGGACCTACACCAAGGGAATGAAGGATATGTGGTCATGATGCAGTCCAAAGAGGAAGAAAAGGTTGAAAGGATAGTGTTACCAGCAGCAGTCCAAACTTGCTTGACAAATACAAGAGCATAGTCAATGATGGAACACCTGCAACTTTACCACCAAAGAGAGCAATAATTCATCAAATTGACTTTATACCTGGAGCCTCATTGCCTAACAAAGCAGCATACAAGCTTACACCTGAGCAGAACCAAGAGGTGGCTAGGCAAGTGGAAGAATTGTTAAATCAAGGTCTAATTCAAAAGAGCATCAGCCCTTGTGCAGTCCCAGTTGTTTTAGCAACAAAAAAAGGAGGTAAGTGGAGATTATGCACTGATTCTAGAGCAATTAATAGAATTGCAATTAGGTATAATTTTCCTATTCCTAGAATAGAAGATTTAATGGATTTCCTTGGAGGAGCACAGTATTTCACCAAGCTGGATCTTAAGAGCGGGTGTCATCAAATTAGAATCAAGGAGGGTGATGAATGGAAGATAGCTTTTAAGACAAATGATGGCTTGTATGAGTGGAAAGTGATGCCTTTTGGCCTCTGAAATGCCCCTAGCACGTTCATGAGAC
Source organism: Sequoia sempervirens (assembly GCA_007258455.2). NCBI lineage: Eukaryota > Viridiplantae > Streptophyta > Pinopsida > Cupressales > Cupressaceae > Sequoia > Sequoia sempervirens. The sequence continues at coordinate 139,552 of VDFB02128684.1, forward strand.
TAATGAATGAGGTGCTTAAGGATTTTACAGGAATCTTTGTAGTAGTCTATCTTGATGACATAATGATTTTCAGTAAGACAGCAGAAGAACATTTGAAGCATGTGGAGATGGTTCTTAAAAGGCTGCACGAAGAACAGTTGGCCATTAACCTTGAGAAGTGTGAGTTCTTCAAACAAGAGCTTGTGTATCTAGGCTTTGTAGTATCCCAAGGAATGTTGAAGATGGATCCAAGTAAGGTGGAAGCCATCCTAAACTGGCCTACACCAACCACAGCAACAGAGGTAAGGAGTTTTCATGGTTTGGCTCAATTCTATAGAAAATTCATAAGGAATTTCAGTGGTATATGTGCACCAATCCTAGATACTATTAAAGGTGGTCTAAAAACAAAGTTTAAATGGACTCAAGAGGCTGATAAAGGTTTTGAAAAATTGAAACAAGAGGTGGCAACCCAACCTATTTTGTTGTTGCCTAGTTTTGACAAGTTGTTCACAGTTGAGTGTGATGCAAGTGGAGTAGCTGTAGGAGGAGTACTTAGTCAAGAAGGTAGGCCTGTAGCCTTCTTTAGTGAAAATCTCAATGAAGCCAAGAAAAAGTACTCTACCTATGATCTAGAATTATATGCTTTAGTGCAGTCCCTTAGGAAGTGGAGGCATTATTTGTTACCCAAAGAGTTTGTGGTTTTCATAGATAACCAGGCACTTAGTTACATCAATACCCAAGAGAAGCTGAGTAATAGACATTTGAAATGGATGGAATACATCCAAGCTTTCACATTCACTATCAAGCACAAAAAGGGACAAATGAATAAGGTGGCGGATGCATTAAGCAGAAGGTTGCTGACAGTGCAGGAAATACAGCTGAAGAGCATTGGAATAGAGTGTTTCAAAGACCTCTATGGTGAGGATGAAGATTTTTCAGAAGCCTACAAGGTATGTTCTGATTTTGAGAATCATTTTCATAGTCGGTTTGCTGAGTATACACTACAAAATGGACTGTTATTTAAGGGTAACCAGTTATGTGTTCCAAGAGGATCAATGAGGGAAAATTTGATTCAAGAGAAGCATAATGGCAGTCTTAGTGGGCATTTTGGTATTAATAAAACTTTAGAACTAGTTCAAAGATTCTATTACTGGCCTAAGTTAGCAAGAGATGTCAGAAAATATGTGGAATAGTGTGTTGTATGCATGAAAGCTAAAGGGGGAGCTAACAATGCTGGTTTGTATTATCCTTTACCCATTCCTAACAGACCATGGGAGTGTGTGAGCATGGATTTTGTGGTAGGTCTTCCTAAGACCAAGACTGGTTTTTATAGTATTTATGTTGTGGTAGATATATTTAGTAAGATGAGTCATTTTATTCCATGCAATACTACACATGATGCAAGTTACATAGCCCATCTTTTCTTCAGGGAAGTTGTAAGAATCCATGGATTGCCATTGAGCATTGTATCAGACAGGGATGTGAAGTTCATGAGTCATTTTTGGAAAACTCTATAGAGCAGATTGGGTACAAATCTATCATTTGGATCAGCTTACCATCCTCAGACTGATGGTTAAATAGAGGTGGTTAACAGAGTGCTAGGTAATCTTTTAAGGTGTCTAACCAAGGAATATGGACAAACCTGGGATATGGTGATTTCTCAAGCTGAATATGCCTATAATGATAGTGTCAATAGAACTACAAGAAAGAGTCCTTTTGAGGTTGTGTATGGAATGCACCCAAGAGGTATTTGTGAACTCAGAGATATCAGATCAATGGAGAATAGGAGTGGACATGCTGAAGACTTCACTCAGACCATGAAGGAGATTCATGAGCAGGTCAAGAAGACAGTTACTGCAGCAACTCAAAAGTTGAAGGAGAATGTTGATTTGTCAAGGAAGGATGTACAATTTGCAGTTGGGGACTATGTTATGGTCCACCTCAATAAATCCAAAATGTAGAAGGGCATGGCAACCAAGTTACAGATGAAAAGAGTGGGTCCATGCAAGGTGTTGGCCAAATATGGTAAGAATGCATACAAGGTGGAATTACCAGCAGACTTGGGAATCTCTCCAGTTTTCAATGTTGCTGATTTGATCAAATATAAAGGGACAGTCAAGGATCTGGTTCAGGATAGTAAGGAGGTCTTCAAGGACATCAGCAACATGTCCATACCAACTCCAGACAAGCTGCAAGCAGAAAAGATCTTGGAGTCAAGAGTGAAAAAGACTACAAGGCACAAGGTGTACATGGAGCATCTTGTCAAATGGAAGGATAAGCATGAATATGAAGCTACCTGGGTAGAAGAAGTAGATTTTAAGAATCAATTCATTGATATGTCTCTGATCTCTCCCACAATTCCTTAGTTGTTTGTGCTGAGAGGGGGAGAATGGTGCAGGAGCACCAAGCAAAGGACTATTTTGTTTTTGAGTTTTTAATTTTGTGGTGCTATCATAAGGTCATGTTGACCATTATTTTAAGTTCTTAGGGTTGTTTTTGGTCTTTGGGAAAGATGGTGTCAAGATTCCAATGAGTTTAGAGGCTCACTTTGCTAAATAGTGAAAAATTGTTAAATGTCTGAAAACACAGCGGGTTTTACAAAAAGGCATTTTTAGGTCATTTAAACCTCGACCCAAGAACCTAAATTGTTGGGAAGGAATATTTAAGGCATTCCACAACCTTTTTGGTTGGTTAGAAGTGATTTGTATGGACTGTTTTTCCAGAAATTAAAGAAAACAGCATTCTTGTCTCATTTTCTGTGTTTTTCTGTTCTTGTTTGTGTAACAGCAACTAAATGAATTAAAAGAGGCATTTTGTAGGTTTTTTTAGCATGTATAGAAGCCTCTAGGAGTTTTTTTTTTCACATTTGATATTTGTTCTATCGTTTCATCCATTCTTGTAAATCCTGTGTTTTATTTCCTTATTTGTTGTTTTGACTGGAACTGTGTAAAAATGGAGTTCTAGGCTACATTCCCTCCGTACCTGGAAGTATGGAATTGTTGGGAACATGTTCAGGCTCCATATCTATACATATTTTAGTGGTAGGTGTTAGGTTTTCTTTGGTTGCAGGAGTTATGAGAAAAGCCTTGCCCTAGGCGAGCCAATGAAGAGCCCTGCTAGGAAAGGCTGCAGAACAGCATTGATAACTTGCAGGGGAGAAAATATTTTCAAAAAATTATTTTTGGAGAATTTAGGGGAAGGTCTTGGCCATGTATGGTACCAAGGAGGAGAGCCCAGCAATCCATTGAGGAGGAGAACTTTTCACCAGTCCTAAAACTGGTTCTGGACAGTTAGAAACCCTAGTTTTCTGGGCAGTGTTTGCATGAGGGAAAAGTACGGCTTGGAAAGAGCCAAGACCCTAGAAATCTTGAAGCTGTAGATAGGGGAAACACATTTCCTAAGCCAAGAACCACATTTCTTTGGTGGGTTTAGGAGGGAAAAGCAATTTAACCCTGTTCAGAGACCAAATAGTGAATCAAGAGTAAAACCTATGGAATAGGCTTCATGCAAGTGTTGGTAAGATAGAGTCTAAGTGAAGTTCCAGAAACCCTAGGAGGTTGTTTTGGAGCTTTGGAAAACATTCCCTCACCCCTGCAAGATTCATTCATGGATTGAGGGAGGATTCATCTTTTGGATGCATAAAAGGCTAAGAAAGAAAGGAGTCATGGCACCAAGATTTGGCTTGGTAGTTGCAAACTTGACAAGATAGTGAGGTTGGCAAGAGAACCAGGGGAACTTAGAAAAGGTAGAGTTCCTATAGGTTAGGGTGGAACAGAAATTTCACCAAGGAGGTCTATGACAAGGCCTAGCATAGGAATTTGTGATTGCTTCCCGCAGCATCTGAAAATAGTGTAACTGATTCCTGCAGCTTCCAGGAATCTGTGATTGCTTCCTACAGCCTCCCTATCACTTGCCCTAATCTGAATTAATTTAATTACTTCATGATTATGATGTGCATCCTCTTAATCAAAGATTAATGTCACATCCTCCTACATTTTCCACTTGCCTCTAATCTTCCATTAATTAGTCTAATCCAATATTTGCACAACCTTAACCAAGGTCATTAGCCATATTTAACACCACTTTTTAGCCAACCTTTGCATTTACCTTCTTTTGGCATTGACCCCCTTTCTCATGTGAATTTTTAATTCACATTTATTTATCCTAGGTCCTAAGGCTTCTAGAACCTTGGACTTGTCACATCTTCCACATGTGACCAAGTCCCACCTTTTTGGAGCTCACCTTTTACCCTTTAGTTTCTCCTAAGAATGTGAATTTTTAATTCACATTTATATTTTCAACCACCTCTCCTTTTCCCATGTAGATTTTTGAGGAATTCTAAAATTCCTCAAATGTCCCTTTCACTCCCACTTGGGGACAACAAATCCCCTTTTGAGGAAATCTTCTCACTCCCCAAGGTGCTTGGAAGGTACTTGTCCTTCCTCCACCTCATGTACCTTTTGGCCACCTCACCTCCACCTCATATCTCTTTAACCACTTCACCATCCACATGTCAAGATGTGAGGGCTTGTGGGTTCTCAACCCACCATAGCCCTTCATCTTGACCTTGTTGGATCAATCTTGACCGTTGAATTCTTTAGAGAATTCAAATTCTCCTATAAATACCCCCTCCTCAAGGGCATTTTCAACACTTTGGATTTGAGCAACCTTATGCTACCAATTTGCATTCTCAATCATTTACCATCATCTATCCATCCATTTTAATCATTTTTCATAAGTTGATCTTGCATTTAGCCACTCAAGAAGCCATCTAAAGAGCACACAAAATCATTCCAATCAAGGGCCAACCAAGGAGTCTTCAACAACAAGGAAGGTATAACCATTTGCATCTTGTTTTATCTATTTTCCTTCTTGTTCTATCACTCTTTAGGCTAATCTTGAAGTGTCCTTAGTCTTTTATCATTCGCATTTTTAGTTATTTTGCACATTAGAGTAGGGTAATATTCCAAGGTACACAATCTCCACCAAGAGGAATTAGATATTTTTCAACCCTATCTCCTAGAACTCATACTACAGCTCCTTTTGGTAGATTAGAACAACCAAGAACACCTAGATTGTATAGATAAAATGAACTCTATTTCACATGGTTTTCCCAATAAACCAAGTGTGTCACGTTTAATGGTGGAAGCCCTATTATGTTAGTTGTGCTGAAAATAATGTACTATATTTTACTGGTGAAAATGTCACTACTCTCATAGACAACATTTAAGATGTTGCCAACATTTTTTCTATACATAATATTACTAAGGATAATGTAGTTCTTAGGATTCTAGTCACTTCATTGAAGGGAAAAGAACTATAATGGTATATTGGATTGCAATTAATTCTCATTCATAACTAGAGTGGTTCAAAGAACCTAGGATAGAATCCTTGCTTTAGTGAAACCATCTCCTAATCATGCCTTCTTGTACTACTTGAGGGCTCTTAACAATGATGTTGAATTTATGATCCAATCTATGGGTGGGGTAAATTTTCCAAATGCATACAACATTTTCATAAAGGAAAATAATTGTCTCATTCAAGCTGGTAAGATAACCCCAAGGCCTTCAATACCTCTATTCTCATAATTCCCACCCCAATGTCCTAATTTGGTAGCTCTCCCCATTGAATATACAAGTTAGCCATTTACCTCTACTTCACCTTCAAAGGAGTTGCATGAGGTGAAACCCCTCTTTCATAATTTTTGTAATGATTTAGTAACTATACAAAGGAAAAAAGCTCAAAATAGTAGACCTTATAAGCATCAAAATCAAAATTACCAACAAAATAGGTGAATTATGTTAGATCCTCAAATAGTGTTATACAACTACTAGTAGTACTTAAAAGACACTTGTTCCAATTTAGAATAAACCATCTTAAGAGTGATTTCTTCCACCCATGCAATCAACCAAATAACCAAAATTACTATCAAAATAGAGATTTTTTCAAACTCTAGTGGTTCAAAATGACATGTTTGAATATTTACTTTCAATTTTGCTTGAGAATATTTATATACTTTTTTTTATCGATGATAAAGTTGATTTTTATTAATAAAATTAAAAAATTACAAGGCGTTTCCCAATACAGCTTCTTCTTGAAAATCCCTAACAACACCATAAAGCTTCACTTCAAGAACTCTTGGCCCTATCTTTTGACCATCCCACAGACCTTAGCAATAGTTACAAAAAAAAAATCACTACATCAAATATAGAGTCTCCATAAACAATCTTAACAACTAAGCTGCAACCATAATACCCCCAAACAAAGAGCTATTGATAGGTCATGGATTTGGGTTCAAACTGGTCTTCGCTTGGTCTAAGACTGGAGAACCATCGCAAATGATTTCTATCACTTTCTTTGCTCTCTTCCCCTTGACAGTTTGCCAACCATCCTCCACCCTAGCAGCCTCCTTCTGCCAATCCAATTCTTTGTCAAGAGGGCTCCTCAAATTTCCTATCAAACTGCCAGATGCATGTGGATCCTATCCTTCAGCTTTCCTTTTCCCTGCTTCTTTCTCTTGTGACCTCACCCCCAACTTTTCTCCCGACATTCTAGTGTTTTTGCCCCATTTTTAAAGATCAAATCTTGTTCACTTCCATTGGAAACAACTCTGTTCCCAACCACACTCCCTTCCTGTGGCAAGACCTCACTCAACTACTGTTGAACCACCCTACTAACATTTGGACCCAATGTCTTCCCTTCCAGCACCTGAGCCTCAGCATTTTGACCTGCCACTTCCCTGCCTTCCACAAGATGGTTCTCTTGCCTTTCCACCTTTTTTTCCACTGTGTAATGCTATGGAGCAGCATCCTTCCACCAAGAAGCAGATTTATGTGTTCTACATTTGGCACAATGTGCATCCAAGTGCCCTGTTTGAAAAAAAAATTGCACCTAAAGGGTACCCCTTCAAAATCTAGAGGTTGCACCCAACATCCCTTTGAGGTTTTTATCTGGATCTCTTCCAGTAGCTCCTTGGACACATCCATTTCCACCAAAATTCAGGCAAAGTTTGAGTGTAGTAAATTTGATGAACCCTCATCTACCATTAGGAAACTTCCTAAAGAGTTCCCTACAGCCTCCAAGCAGGAATCAAACCAAAATTGGAAAGGAAGATTAGGAAGTCTTACCCAAAGAAGCACCCTCTCAAAAACTTCAGTGGCTAGGTTAAAAGTTGGATGCCATGGCGTTAGCAATAGAGTAAACTTTTCTTCCCAATCCCAGCGGTATTCACACAAAATCTTATTTCTATCTTCCTCTTTTTCAAAAACCACAATGAAAAATCCTTTAGCCTTGGTATATATTTGAACATACCCATCTAAAATAGGCTCCTATAAATTAGGAATCCACTGGTGAAGGTCTATAAGGCTTGGCCAAAAGCCCATAAAATGCCCAATCAAACCCAGCCCAGAAAAAATATTTTCGTTGGAGATCACTTCTTGTTCCAGCTCACTATCTAATTCCATTGTGATAGTTCTAGCTGCAAGAGTTGAAATGGGATCCCCTCCTCTCTTCCCTGTCAGGATTTTTCCCATTTGCCTCGATGTCTAGGAGGGTCCTGCTAGCCTTCCATTCTTAGTTGCCTTGGCCCCCTTTATTCCACTGTCTCCCCCTGGGCCGCAAGCAATAGAAGGTCCTTGTTTTTTTCCTTGTTGTGAATGCTGGTCATCCCCATCCAGGCCCAAACCTCTGCCAATTTGACCTCTTAGCTTCTCAGTGCCCACTGCTTGGGCTTCACTAATATACTTCCCCCAAACACCTCCTTCACTGCACTGAAAACCATTGTCATTGCCCTGCGAAGCCTTCCCAACCGAGCACAGACCAGGTAGAACCCTAGTCGCCTCAACGGTAGTTTACAGTCAACCGTTGCTCTTCATTTTTTGAATATTTATATACTTTAAAATACATGCTTATTTTAGATTAATTTCTACTTCAAAGAGGAGGAAAAATATAATGGTGCTCTTTTCATACCCATACTTTTCCTATTTTATTTTGGGAATATTTTATGTAATGACTTAACACAATTACAAATAAAAATATGGCACGCCTTTCTTTTAATTTTTTCTCTTACCAAATGCCTATCCATATTCATTTCAAATTCATTTACACCTATTTCCATACATTCAAATTTATCCCATCCCTATTATGCGCATTCGAATATATTCACCATTTACATCTTATCTATTATCTTGCTTTCATGGCCATGTCCACACATTCACCTCAACCTCAAAATTAGTACAATTCTATCTAGGATCAATCCCAATTGACTTTTTATTGACCCTAAAATTTTAAAAAATCAAAATAATTTAAGATTCTTGCCCTTTCCCATTAGCCATAAACCAACTTGGTCAACAGTTTGTAAAACTTGGTGCTATGTTTTAGTATTTAAAGATATTCAATATGGACTTATTATCATGTTATATTTTTAAGATCAAAATAAATAATTAATGAAACAAAAGGAATCAAAATCATATACACCATTAGCGTGCATGAGAATGGTGTATTCATTCAACCACTCAAAATCATAAAGTCAATCTAAACAAGGGGTTGGCCTAGGAGAACTTTTCCCTAGTGATCTAACAAGTTCCCCTACATTATTAATAAACACCACAATGACAAATTTAAACATTAGGTAAAGGCAAAAAAATATTTACAACTTTTGGTTAGATCATTCCTGTGTGCCACAATTCACATTTGCAGGATAATCCTAAGGCACGTAGATTAGATCCAATAAATGCATATTTGACTTACAGAGATCTCTAAGATATTAATCAAACCACAAACATTAATTTTCAATATCATAATAATTAAATTCTACTCAATAGCATCATTAATCTTTCATCATTATTTCAAAAAGCATTTATTACATTTAATTTTTGAAAATGATATTACACTTTATATATTTAAGTTATTTTAACCTAAATCATCTAGGCAAAAAAATTTGTAATTCTATGTATTTTTAAAAGTTCAATAATCATTTATGTAAAGCAATTTATTCATCATTCCAACTGAATTATTGTCACAAAATCTTAAGTCATTATTTAGAACTAGGAGTCATATTTAAGAAGAAAATAATATGCCTCTTGATATTGGAACCTATATAATGCCAAAAAAAAATAAAAAGATACATGATAGTCATCAATGGGGATAAGGACTCTTACATACATATTTGAAATCGATTGCCAATAAGAGCAAGGTGGGTTCCATTGATGGATTATCAGGCTGACCATTTTTCTTTTTAGTATTTTTTTATTTATATATTGATTGATAGGTTATTATTATACCAAAAGAATTTTGGTAATTTTTAAAATTATGATGTAGTAAGATTTTGGTAGAATAAAATTATGGATGTAAAAAAAAAAAAATTAATTAATTTTAATATCAATTAGTATATTTATGTTATTAAATAACATATATAAATAATGTCGAGATATATCATTTTCAAGGAGTTAATTTTTTTATTACTCTATTTAACATAATATTTAATTATTTTTTCCCTTATTATCTCAATAATTATTATATATATTTAATAATGTAACTGTGTTTAGGATAATATTATAATATTTAGATATTATATATTTTAATATTTATATACACTGTACATTATTAAATATAAATACAATTTAACTTCTTATAGATATTACTAATTAAATATAATATAAGTTTAATATTTATCTATAATTATTTTTTAAATATAAAGTATATTTATTAAAAATGATTAAAATATTAAATATATTGGAAGTTTAACATTTCTATATTTTTTCTTTTTAAAATATAAATTATATTTATTGAAAAGGGTATGTGCAGGATCATCATGGAAAAAATAGGCCCTTAAGTGACGATGAAAATTCAAAAAAATCAGAGTTAGGCATCTTGATGTAAAAATTTGAATAAGTTATCTATGTTATTTCAAAAATATGTAAGAATGGAATCTGTAGCAAATTGAATGTAGTTTCTAGACTACTAGGTTTATTAAAAAAAATCTATTTGGTGAAAAATTGAAATTTCAATACAATAATACTTAAATTTCAGGGAAAAAATAAGGTGTCTGTCTAACCACCCTAACCATAATAAAATGATAATATTTTTTATAATATTTTAGATATAAGTAAAGGACCCATTTCCCAATGTGATGCATATTTTTTTGTAATTTTTTCCAAGTAAATAATTAATTGTGATTTTTTTATTACAACTTTTTAAAAACATAAAAACTTGTATGTATGACCACCTTAACTTGGTCAAAACTTCATGAAATTCTTTTTTTTTTAATCCTATAGTATGCGAAGCATAAAATGTGATGCATGTTTTGGATTCAAAAAATGTGATACCGCTTGAAAGTTATAGATGTTTTTCAATTAGCCTATCAATTAGGACTTTAGTTGAAATTCAAATAGAAAATGAATAATAATTATTTATTAGATTCAAAGTAAAGCATAATTTATATTGGTGGAAAGCTGAGAATCTCCTTTAGAAACCCTTTTAGTTTCATCAATTTTGGGTAAAAACAAAAGCCATCAGCCACATGGGTGAAGTCTAGAAAGGCAAGGTAAGCTATTAAACATGTTTTGTGTGTTGACTTCTTAGGATTGGCATGTCCTAGCAAAATTCCAAAGCAAGCCTGGGGCTAACCCCTAGGTAGTAAGGTTTGTGTCAGAAATATTGGATATTAGATATCTAATATATTTTATATATGATTTTAAAAAATGTAATATAGTTTATAATTTAATATATAATATGTACAATTTATGATAATCTCTTACAAAATTATGTATAATATATAATATATTATATTATTATGTATAATATTTAAATATTATTTCTATATTTTAGTTAATGTATAAATATATATGTATAATATATATATACATATTACATATATATAAAATATTTAAATATTATCTCTTTCCCTCCCCCTCTCTCTCTCTATCTCTCTCTCCCCTACCCCCTCTCTCTCTCACTCACTCCTATGTCTCTCCACTCTACCCTTATCCCTCTACCCTTAACCCTTAAACTCTCTACCCTCCTCTCTCTCAAGATGCTCCCTCCTACTCCCTCTCCCTCTCTCAGGTATCTCTAACTCACTCCCTCCCTCTATCTCTCTCTCCTCTACCCTTAACCCTAAACCATAAACCCTTAACCCTTAAACTCTAAACCCTTAAACCCTCTACCCTCTATGCTTAACCCTCTACCCTATATCTCTCTCCCACTCCCTCCCTCTCTCTCTCAAGTCTAACCCTCCTACCCCCCCTCCCTTTCTTAGGGGTCTCTCTCTCTCACTCACTCATATCTCTCCCCTCTACCCTTAACCCTCTACCTTCTACCCTCTACCCTTTATCTCTCTCCCACTCCCTCCCTCTCTCTCTCTCACTAATTCCATCTATCTCTCTCCCCTCTACCCATAACCCTAAACCCTAAACCCTAAACCCTTAACCCTTTAACCCCAAACCCTTTAACCATCTACCCTCTACCCTCTACTCTCTCTCTCTCTCAAGTATCTCCCTCCTACCCCCTCTCCCTCCCTTAGGTCTCTCTCTCTCAATCACTCCCTCTATGTCACTCCTCTGCCCTTAGGCCTCTAAACCCTAAACCTTGAACTACCTCTACCCTCTCCCACCTTGTCTCCCTCTATCTCTCTCCCACTCCCTCCTCTCTCTCTCTCTCAAGTCTCTCCCTCCTAGCACCACTCCTCTCTTAGGTCTCTCTCTCTCACTCACTTAGTCACTCCCTCTACCTCTCTCACCTCTACCCATAACCCTATACCCTTAACCCTTAAACGCTTAGCCCTATACCCTTAACCCTTAAACGCTTAGCCCTCTACCCTTAACCCTAAACCCTAAACCCTTAACCCTTAACCCTTAAACCCTCTACCCTCTACCCAACCTCCCTCTCTCTACATCTCTCCACTCCCTCCTCTCTCTCCTACCCTCTCCTCTCTTGGGTCTCTCTCTCTCAATCCTCTCCCTCTATCTTTCTCCCTCTCCCTTAGCCCTCCTATCTCTCTCTCTCTCCTCCTCCCTCCTCCTCTCTCTCAAGTCTCTCCCTCCTACCCCTCTCTCTCTCTTTGGGTCTCTCTCACTCACTCACTCACTCCCTCTATCTATGTCCCTCTACCCTTAACTCTAAGCCCTAAACCCTTAACCCTAAACCCTCTACCCTCTACCATCAACCCTATGCCCTCCTATTTCTCTACCCTCCTTTCTCTCTATCTCTCTCAAGTCTCTCAGGTCAATCCTCCTTCTATCTTTCTCCCTCTACCCTTAACCCTGTACCTTTATCTCTCCCCTCCTCCCTCCTCTCTTTCATTGACTCCTCTGTCTCTCTCCCCTCTACCCTTAACCCTATGACCCTCTACCCTCTACTCTCCTCTCTCAAGTCTCTCACTCCTACCCCTCTCCCTCTCTTAGGTCTCTCTCTCTCACTCACTCCCTTTATATATCTCCCTCTACCCTAACTCTAAACCCTTAACCTTAAACCTCTACCCTTAACCCTCTACCCTCTCTCTCTCAAGTATCTATCCTACACCCTCTCCCTCTCTTAGGTGTCTCTCTCATTCACTCACTCCCTCTCTCTCTCCTCTCTACCCTTAACCCTAAACCATAAACTCTTAAACTATCTACCCTCTACACTTAACACTCCCTCCCTCTATCTCTCTCCCACTCCCTCCCTCTCTCTCTCAATTCCCTCCATCCTACCACTCTCCCTCTCTTAGGTCTCTCTCTCACTCACTCACTCCCTTTATCTCTCTCCCCTCTACCCTTAACCCTAAACCCTTAACCCTTAAACCCTCTACCTTCTACCCTTAAACCTCCCTTCCTTTATCTCTCTCCCACTCCCTCCCTCTCTCTCTCTCAAGTCTCTCCCTCCTATCCCCTAACCCTCTCTTAGGTATCTCTCTCTCTCTCACCAACTCCCTCTATCTCTCTTCCCTCTACCCTTAACCCCATACATTAGACCCTCAACCCTAATCCCTCAAACCTATACCCTAATCTCTCTCTCCCTTTCCCTCTCTCTCTATATATCCCTTTCCCTCTCTCTCCCTCTCTCTCTCTTTCCCACCCTCCACCTGCTAATTACTCTTGGGTCTATGTGTGCAAAAATTGGATATCCAATTTAGAACACCAAAATATTACCATTACAATACATTTTACAATGTTTTTCAAATCATATATTGGATTTTATACAATATATGATTTGTAGGCCATAGAAAAACCCCAAGTGGGCCATTTTGGGCATCCCAACGGACCCTACATTATGTTTGCAGGCTTTCTAGGTGACAAAAACATGATTTCAAACAAGAAGAGACAAAGATCAACTTTTTGGAGCATCTTCTACTCAAGTCTTTCATAATCAGTCATTTTTTTAGCATCTTTATGGAGGTATAATGGGGAGTAGCAGTCGTTAGAAGCAAAAACGTGAGAGAAAGCTTACAAAAGAACAAATTGAAGCATAAAGATAAAGAGATAGAGAAAGTCATAGGAAGAGAAGACAAGGTATGTCAAATATTGGTGAACCTGAGCCCTTTGGTCTTTCAAGTGAAGAGGAAATTGAATATGTTCAAAGTGAAAACGTTCAAGGTGAAATTTTGAACATGATATTGAAATTGGGAATGAAAATGTTGAAATTGATATTGAACATGATATTGAAATTGGGAATAAAATTATTGAAATTGATATTGAAAATTTTCAAGGTGAAAATGTCATAATTGAAGATGTTGAATATAATATTGAACCAAGTGTAAATTATGTTTCACCAAATTACATGAGAAATGAAGAACCTTGTGTGGAAGAAAGACATATTCCAAATTCAAGACCTTCAAAAACCCCTAAATGGTTACTTGAAATTTATGAGAACATTATAAACAATTTTGAAGGCAAGAGGTCAACACGAACCGTTCGGTTGTGGGCTATGCAAATTTTCAACCAATATTTTAGCAATAAGACATTGACTGAGCAATGCCAACTTTTTGTACAATTGCTAAAGATACAAAAGATGACACCTTTGCTAGCCAAATTGCAGATTCGTGTGAACAAGAAGACTATAAAAATTCTATTATTGTCAAAATTCTTTTTAATGCTCTCAAGTCCATTGGAAAAAATAACAAGGAAAAAGATAAGAGAGTTGCTCGGAGAGTCATTACAACCACACTAGTAAGCCATCAATTGAAAAAGGCTCGCTTTATGAGACAAAATTGTATTGATTTTGACATAAATTGTAAAACTTAGGATAGAGCACTTGCAAGAAGAGAAAGAATAGATGATCCTCTTCAAAATGATACATCCATAACATTTCTTGGAATCAAGCCAAAAAAATATTGTTCAAAAAAATTATTGAAACACATACAAATATGGAAATCTCACAAAGGACTTTTGAAGGTTTGAAGCCATTTTATTGTGTGCCTCTTAAAATTTGTAATACTTGTTGCAAATATCACATGTGGATTTTTCAATGTACCATGAACCATTATACTATATCCGTTCGACTTTGCATACTGATGAAATGTTGTAGGAGTGTGGTGCAATGCATCTTCTGAAATCATCAAGGGAATTGTTAGATCTATTTTTTATGTTCTACAGATGATGGTTTCTTTTTCTATAGAAATGATTTTTTAAATGTGAAGTGCTCACAATGTGGTGGCTTGTCAAAGTTTGTTCAATGTTTTCATGAAGGTTCCAAACATAAATTTGGAAAGAAGCTTGTTGATAAAAAGAGATATGAGATAGTCAAATATACTTTGCAAAGTGGAGGTGAAGGTTCTAGATGCGAGTTGGTTACAAAAGAATGCAATGTTGTTGATTTTATTTCAGATTTTAAGGACAATCTTTTCTACAAGTATGCAAGGAATAGCCATAGGTCTTAGTCGTTGGATCAACAATTCAAGATGTGTAAGGACTCTTTTCCAATTGGCACTATTATATCAGTGGTTGATTTTGCAAAAAACTACACATTGCAACCACAAAATGAGGTACAATCTTAGTATTACAATTCCATTCAGATTGCTACTCTTGTCCACATAACATATAGACATGCACCTGATAGTACAAAATAGGATCAAAAGATAATCAGAGAGTATCATTTTTATATGATTGATGATGGATCTCACTCATCTGAGTATGTCCAACATTTTTTTGAGAGTTTCTTTGAGTTCTTTCAAGAGCATGATATAGCAATGGGCTAACATCTTATTTGGTCAAATAACTACATAGGTCAATTCAAGAATGCTCATATGTTTTATTGGTTCAGTAGAATGCATGTAGAGGGGTGTACCTCATATTTGGAGTTTTTTTGAAGCTGAGCATGGGAAAGGGGAGCATGATGGAATAGGTGCATGTGTAAAGAGAGCTCTATTTAAGGAGCAATTAAAGATTTCAGGAGCAAAATTCAGTGATGCACGTTCTATTGTTGTTTGGTGTCTTTAATGTTTAATGCTTAGGTTCATTATGCTTAAGTGTATTAGTTTTCTTTATTTAATATTGATATTTTGTATACTCTTGCAATGCTTTTTCATGAGAATTTTCCTCATTTAATGATCGCAACTTGACTATCCTAAGAAGGTAATATGCACTCTATCAATGTGATTCACTTTGTTGTCAATATGGCATTGACGTTTATTGATGGTTGTCACATATATTGTTCATCTTGCCTTCTTGTGTTTAATATGACTATCCTATAATGTGATTAATATGATTCTTTTATTGTACTTTTAATCTACTTTGCATATGTGAAAGGGGACAATACCTGATTAGAATAATATAGATTTTTTATTCTAAGCATCTTTTATAGTTTGCATTACCAATTCATCATCATTCAGGTTGTTTAGAATAATATAGATTTGTTAGTCAAAGCATCTTTTCTATTGTGACAATATTGATTTCTCATTTGAAGTATATTGTGATATTTTTGGCACAATTGATCATGGACATGCTACAATAATAGTCAGCTCAGATCCTTTGGGAGAGGTATGTGACAGATTACAATAATATAGATTTGTTATTGTAAGTGTCTTTTATAGTTTGTATTACCATTTCATCATCAAGTAGGTCATTTAGAATAATATAGATTTCTTATTTTAAACATCTTTTCTATTATATGTACTTTAACTACTACCTTGATGGTTTGTACAGGTGTTTGTCACTCCATAACGTCAACATGCTACTCTTGTGGAAGACTGTGCGAACCGCAAAGTCAATGCATACTCTATTTCCTTCCCCTTCTAGGAAATGACTATGTATTAGGGTTGTTTTTTGTATTCCTACGTGGCATTTTGTATATCCTATATTTGATAGCAATTATTGAATGATAATATTATGCATATTGTGTACACTTTGTGTGTATTCAAGTGTACACTTTACAACTTGTGTGTATACTTTGTCACTTATGAGTATTCCAATGTATACTTTACAACATAGATGTTTTAATGCGTATACTTTGTATTCATGTGTGTAGTTCATGACTTAAGTGTGTTTGAGCATTCTAATGTATACTTTACAACCTAAGTGTTTTAATGAGTATACTTTGTATTCATGTGTGTAGTTCACAAATTAAGTGTATTTGAGTAAATGAATCAATTTTTCACTTACTCATGAGGAACAAAATGAACCCTAAACCCATCTATACCTTTACATCACATCCATCTGACCCTTTTTCTATTAACTAAAAACTCATCACCATAGGAAAACTCCTTAGAGATATCAAAAATAAAGATAGTTTATTGTAGAGGGTCCCAACATGATCCCATAGCCTCAGATAGATATTTTATAAGTGTCACAATTTCTGAGAAATAGCCCTTCAAAGATTGTCCTCTTTTAGCACTTTGGACTCTTGAGGCCAAATCACTAGTCCAATGTAGCTCGGAGTGATTCGGTGTATTTTGGTGCAAAAGAGGACCATCCCTAGTGTAAACATACCCATCTAGACATGTTGGAATAGTCTGTTTGGTCGTACGAGTTGTAGAATGAAAGTTGCACCACTTTGCAACTTTACATTGCTTGCATTTGATAATTTTTTCCTCAATTGAAAACTCGTCACCACAGGGAAACACCTCTGAGATAGAAAAACTAAGAGAAGTTATTGTAGAGGGTCCCAACATAATCCAATAACCTCACACAGAAAATCTGTAAGTATCATAGTTTTTGAGAAATAGCCCTTCAAATATTGTTGCATTTTAGCACTTTGGACTCTTAAGGGAAATCATCGGTCTAATGTAGCTCAAAGTGATTCGGCGTATTTGGGTGCAAAAGAGGACCATAACTAGTGTAAATGTACCCATCCAAAAATTTTGGAATAGTCTGTTTGGTTGTACGAGTTGCGGAACTAAAGTTGCACCACTGTGCAACTTTACACTACTTGCATTTGACAACTTTCTCCTCAACTGAAAACTCGTCACCACAGGAAAATTCCTCCGAGATAGAAAAAATCGAGAGAGGTTATTGTAGAGGGTCCCAACATGATCCCATAGCCTCAGATGAAGGGTCTATAAGCATCATGGTTTCTGAGAAATAGCCCTTCAAAGATTGTTTCCTTTTAGCACTTTTGACTCTTAAGGGAAATTGACGGTACAATGTAGCTCGAAGTGATTCAGTATATTTGGATGTAAAAGAGGACCATCCCTAGCATAAATGTACCCATTAGGATGTGTTGGAACAATCTGTTTGGTTGTACGAGTTGCAGAACAAAAGTTGCACCACTTTGCAACTTTACACTACTTGCATTTGACAACTTTTTCCTCAACTGAAAAACTCATCACTACAAGAAAATGCCTCCGAGATAGAAAAAAATGAGGTTATTGTAGAGGGTCCCAACATGATCCCATAGCCTTAGACGAAGAGTTTGTAAGCATCACAATTTCTAAGAAATAGCCCTTCAAAGATTGATGTATTTCAGCACTTTGGACTCTTAAGGGAAATCACTAGTCCAATGTAGCTCGAAGTGATTCAACATATTTGGGTGCAAAAGAGGACCATTCCTAGCATAAACGTACCCATCTAGATGTGTTGGAATAGTCTATTTGATTGTACAAATTGCAGAACGAAAGTTTCACCACTTTGCAACTTTACACTACTTGAATTTGACAAGTTTTTCCTCAACTGAAAACATGTCACCACGAGAAAACACCTTCGAGATAGAAAAAAATGAGAGAGGTTATTGTATAAGGTCCCAACATGATCCCATAGCCTCAGACGAAGATTTTGTAAGCGTCTTTTTGATAAATAGCCCTTCAAAGATTGTTGTCTTTTAGCACTTTGGACTCTTAAAGGAAATTGCCGATCCAATGTAGCTCAGAGTAATTCGACGTATTTGGGCACAAAAGAGGACCATCCATAGCATAAACATACCCATCTAAACATGTTGGAATAGTCTATTTGTTCTTACGAGTTGCAGAACGAAAGTTGCACCACTTTACAACTTTACACTACTTGTATCTAACAACTTTTTCCTCAATTGAAAACTCGTCACCATGGGAAAATTCCTCCAAGATAGAAAAACAAAGAGATTTTATTGTAGAGAGGCCCAAAATGATCTCATAGCCTCAAACAAAAATTTTGTAGGCATCACGGTTTCCGAGTAATAGCCCGTCAAAGATTGTTGCCCTTTTGCACTTTAGACTCTTAAGGGATTTCGTCGATTGAACATAGCTCAGACTACTTCGGCCTATTTGGGTGTGAAAGCAGACCATACCTAACCTAAACGTACCCATCCAGATGTGTTGGAAGAGTTGTTTTGGTCATATGAGTTGTAGAAAAAAACAACTTTCAAGCTGCTAGTGGTATAATTACCATAACTTATTCAAATCTCCATAAAATTTGACCAAACCAAAGGCATTTGAAATCTAACTCAATTATCTAACCATACCACACATGTAAAATTCATAATAAGTTCATACAGACATACAAAATCAAAAGAATAGCATAGGATGTTGGAAAAACACAGAAATCTTCTTCCTCAAAGATGCAAATTCTTATTTTCAACTTCTCCAACCCTAAGGTCGTGTTTACAAGATTTATTTATACCCTTAAAATTATTTTTCAGCCTCCAACCAAACTCCAAATAAATTTTAAGAACATTTCAAAAAAAATTCATTACAATTGAAAAGTTGGCATCGACAACATTAACAACATTTGGCAATTTTTTACATCTTTTACCCAAACGATCCACAAACTTCCAAAATGACTCCAAATGATCATTAATGGTATAAAATGACCTCATTAACATGAAACAACACAAAACAAGACAAAACTCAAAATTTAACTCTTGAAGGCATGACAGGTCTGTGGGTGCTTCTGCACCAAAACATGATAATTATCATTAGTCTACTTTCTAAGAAATGCTACATGAAACAAAACATGAATTTGTGAGAGAGAAGGAGAAGAAAATAGTAATATCTTCTATGGACTATAAAGGATATCTGATATTTTTTGAATTTCAATATGTAATGATAATCCAATATAAAATATGCAGTGTGAGACAATGGCATTTGTGTATTTACACTTTAAAGTTAAAATGTTAAACTTTACCATTTTTCTTGTCTTCAAAGTTGTTTAAACTATATAATATAGCCATAATATAACTAAGCAATATATGATATAATTTAACCATTATTCATTATTTTTTATTGTGAACTATATAATATAACCATTATTTTTTATGCTATTGTACATTGATATTTAACCATTGCTCAAGATTAAATTTTTGAAGAGTTAAACATGCACATGAGGAACAAATTATTTCGATTCTCAACTTCTATATATCAAATTATCCAATAATCAAATGTATGTCCATATACAAAAATGGCATGCAACTCAAACAAAGTTTTACAAAATGTGGCATATGCCATCTCGATATCTATTCAAAATATACATGCCAAAATGTCTATATCATCCTAAACTATTGGTGGATCATCAAAATGGAGCCTCTTTGAAGCACTCTTTGGCTCTAAAGGTAGTTGCACAAGAAAAATTCAAACCACAATTGAGATTAGTTATATAATATAATTTAAAATCAAATAATTAACTTCAAAATCAATATACATTGAATTATAATTGAACTCTAAAAATTATATCTTGATTACCACATATATATGTCTTTTCAAAGGGTTAGGAGTCCTAGAATATGCCCCTCTCAAAGAACCAATCAAACCAACTTTTGCAATGTTAATCTATATATGTGAACAAAAACATAAAATTGATACAAGTTAGCATATAATTGTCGGTAATAGGAACATATTTACCAAACACAAAATAAAATTAACACATACCTCTTTAGGCATCTCTTTTTCTTTATCTCCTTCAGCTGTTTCGACACCTCCTCCTTGAGGTGTTCCAACACCTACTCCTTCAGGCATTGTGACACTTGTCAACAAGGATGTGTAGTTCATAACCGCCTATACATAAAAATGACAAGTTTATGAAACTACCAATCTATGTTGATGTATGTATAATCACTATAAGATCTTAGAAATCTTAATTCAATCAAATTTGATTTCAATTACCTTTCCCTTATCTACCATTGTGCCTCCATAGTTTGGACAGCGCTACACCTTACTCACACTAGGTGTTTCCTACAAGAGGAAAATAAGATAAACATATAAGTTAATATATAATTTCATTAATGACAATTCAAGTGACAAGCAAGTATATAATAAAAAAATGTAAATGAGTGAGTGTGAAAATATATAGTGGGTGCATGGTGCATGTTGAGGCCAAATGAAATGGCCCTGAGGGTGCTATCAGTAACCTCTAAAAGCTCCTCCTTAGACATCAACTGTTAAATAGACCATGTAAATAAATTTTAGTACTTGATACTATCTCTTATTAATATTCATTTAAAAAAAATGCAAGTTATGAAATTACAACTTAAATCTTACCTGTGTAACTATTCCAACGTCCCCCTCTCTAGTAGGAGAGGACTCTGCAGGGTGTGCTCCAATCCCCTACGACTGATCTCCTATATCGTCCACATCATGGAGGTCATAATCAGAAGTTTCCAAGGGATGATCAGCGGACTGTACAAGAGGACCCGATCATATCTGTTAGCACATAGTGCAAGTATGTGGCACACAGATATGTGGACTTGAGGAGGATCATGCAGCTAAACTCAACCCATCGCCAACATCACCAGCATGTGGTTGAGCTACTGTAGCAGCATGGGAAACCAAAAGATCACTCAAAGAGTGAATAGCCTGAATATTTTGTGTGGTTGCATCCTTGATAATATCTAGATGATGTACTGGAGGTGGCTAAGGAAGGGGAGGAGGGGGAACATATGGGCCCTGGACTACTCTAACTTCCCCTAGTCTATCTTGGGGCATACCTCCACCGATTGGAATGGTTTAATTTCAAAGTAATTGACATGATGCCCTAACACAAACTCAATGTATAATTTTTTAATAAAGCAAAATGGTACATCAATATTGTTGTTGGGTGGTTTATCAAAAACCATCCACCAACAATCCTAAAATTTATCTACAATTTCCTTATTTGTGCACCATTTATAGAAATTTTTGGTTTATTAACATTAACTGGCAAACTGGTGCAAGGGTTAACAAATAAAGAGGCTATAATTTGGGCTTTTGTTATTTCAAGATTTTTTTCCTATTCATAAGACAAGGCACTAGAGTAATATTCCCTCATGGTTTCTCACCATGAAAGAATTGCATTATGTTGGGTGGAGAGGGTTTCTATATTTTTAATTATTTCTTTCAATGTGTTTGTCATCTAGGATAATCGAGGGGTTGTCTTATAAACATCACAAATGCCCCTCAATTGGTCCAATTTTTCACCAATTAACTATTCAATTGATGGGCGCGAAGGTGGTGGAGAGTTTGGAATTTGTGGGTTTTGATTCTTAGCCATAATACCTGATTGAAGTTAAAAACTAATTAATATAATTGAAATCACACAATATAAATGAAATTATTGTAAAAAACCCTAGTTTTTAATAAAAATCCATAAAAAACTAGTTAAAATTATACAAAACTAATATAAAAATTGATTAAAACAAAAAAAACCAAAAAATTACCTTGCAAATCAGACATTAGCTAAAATTTGATATCGGATATGCCCTCGCCATCACTATTACTATGGTTGCAGGTTTTAAATGGTTCAAAATGATCGTCACAACCACTTTTTGGGTATATATTACCCGACACAAATCGGATATCCTATTTGTATTGAATATCTAATTTGTATTACTTTGGCTTGGGCATTTCTATGGAGCAATGTACTAACACCCAACTCAAAAAAAAAGTCAACTCAGGATTTTTGCATTTTTTGGTGAATGCAAAATGCTACTTTTCATATCACCACTTTTTGGCCCATCATGATCCTGCACATGCCCAAAAATATATTCAATTTATATTTATTATTACATATTCTAGAAATATGATGCATATTTTTAAATATAAATATTATATACATGTTGCCATGAAGGATTGCACCCAAATGCTAAGCTTGGAGGCTTAGCAATCCCATGAAACATGGAAACATCTTTGAGCTTGTGGGTTGCTCAAGATGAAGATGAATCTCCAGATTATGGGTTGGTTCCCCTTTAGATCTCCCAGAAGCTAATGAATTTTGTGGGAAAGAGGATAGAAAGATGCTCTAGAAATGTAAAATTAATTTTAGGAGGTTATACACCAATGGTTTTCGAATGAAAAACTAAATCCTTGACTTATAACTTTGAATCAAAAGTTGTTGATTATGATGTTCACAATTTAGCTTTTTCATAAAATCATAAGTGTTTCACATGATGGTTTCAATTTTTCAATTTTATTTTGAAGGTAAAATGAGTTTAAACATCAAGTTTTTCTCAAAATTGGTTTGACACAGCATATGACCTGATTTAATATGACAAACATTCAAAATACATTGCTTAAATGAGGAAGAAAACAAAGGATTCACATGAACCACAATGAAAATCTGCAAGAACATACATCCACAATGCAAATGAAAGCTCCAAATACGATCGATAACTCTTTTCTTTATTGATTTCAAAGAAAAATTTGTTGCTACAAGAAAATAAACTAAGCTATAAAACTCTAAGTCTCTCTACAATGTGCAAGAGAGATCAAAAAGCAAGAATTGAGGAAAAAGCATAAGCTTTCCCTCCTCTAATACAAAATCAGTCCTAAAGTGAGAAGAAGAAGTCAACTGTAGTCAACTGCATTCCAAAATATCCATCTCACAAGAAAAACAAAAAATCCCTAAAAAGGGGGCTCATAATTGCTCCAATTTGAGCAAATTTAGCTCCAAACTCCCCCTCTCAAGTAGTTTGACCAAAGAGAACTCCAAAAATACCTCAGTTTGACATGAAGTCAAAGATAGAACTCCAAATGCATGCATAACACATCAATTCAACTAATTCTAACTCAACTCTCATGTTTTTGCATGATTTTGGGATAAGAATAGACTATTTGAACAAATATTAAAGTAAATCATAATTGATTTACTTTAATAAGTGTTATGTGAAAGCTTACTTCTTATATTACATGACAAATATTAAGGTAATTTGAAAAATATTACCTTTAATATTTGCTTACATACACGTTTTATCTTAACTTCATGCAAAAATACAAGGGGGAGATATTAATCATCATGCATTTTATGAAATAAAGGTGAAAATAACACCTTGGGTGGCCAATGTTAGGGTTTGATTTGAAAAACTCAAAAGAAGCTCTTTAACCCTATCCACGAGCTCATTTTGTATCCATTTTTATGTGTAATGTTTCATCTATTGTTGCTCCTATCGCCAAGGCTTTGAAGATTCTAAGTATGTGCATGGTTGAATCCATTCTTCTTTGTTGGTAAGCTACTCTCTATGAATGAAAATGTTGATACTTTTCATATTATGTTTGCTACTCCTTAAGACATGAATGTCTCTCATCGTTGTGATTATTTCCTTTATGAAGATGGTTGTGCTTTGTTTATTTGTAATCATGAGTAATATCTTTCTATTTGTGCTATGAAAAGTCAACTCAGGATTTTTGCATTTTTTGGTGAATGCAAAATGCTACTTTTCATATCGCCACTTTTTGGCCCATCATGATCCTGCACATGCCCAAAAATATATGCAATTTATATTTATTATTACATATTCTAGAAATATGATGCATATTTTTAAATATAAATATTATATACATGTTGCCATGAAGGATTGCACCCAGATGCTAAGCTTGGAGGCTTAGCAATCCCGTGAAACATGGAAACATCTTTGAGCTTGTGGGTTGCTCAAGATGAAGATGAATCTCCATATTATGGGTTGGTTCCCCTTTAGATCTCCTAGAAGCTAATGAATTTTTTGGGAAAAAGGATAGAAAGATGCTCTGGAAATGTAAAATTAATTTTAGGAGGTTATACACCAATGATTTTCGAATGAAAAACTAAATCCTTGACTTATAACTTTGAATCAAAAGTTGTTTATTATGATGTTCACAATTTAGCTTTTGCATAAAATCATAAGTGTTTCACATGATGGTTTCAATTTTTCAATTTTGTTTTGAAGGTAAATTGAGTTTACACATCAAGTTTTTCTCAAAATTGGTTTGACATAGCATATGACCTGATTTAATACGACAAACATTCAAAATACATTGCTTAAATGAGGAAGAAAACAAAGGATTCACATGAACCACAATGAAAATCAGCAAGAACATACATCCACAATGCAAATGAAAGCTCCAAATACGATCGATAACTCTTTTCTTTATTGATTTCAAAGAAAAAGTTGTTGCTACAAGAAAATAAATTGAGCTACAAAACTCTAAGTCTCTTTGCAATGTGCAAGAGAGATCAAAAAGCAAGAATTGAGGAAAAATCATAATCTTTCCCTCCTATAATACAAAATCAATCCCAAAGTGAGAAGAAGTCAATTGTAGTCAACTGCATTCCAAAATATCCATCTCACAAGAAAAACAAAAAAGCCCTAAAATGCGGCTCATAATTGCTCCAATTTGAGCAAATTTAGCTCCAAACTCCCCCTCTCAAGTAGTTTGACCAAAGAGAACTCCAAAAATACCTCAGTTTGACATGAAGTCAAAGATAGAACTTCAAATGCATGCATAACACATCAATTCAACTAATTCTAACTCAACTCTCATGTTTTTGCATGATTTTGGGATAAGAATAAACTATTTGAACAAATATTAAATTAAATCATAATTGATTTACTTTAATAAGTGTTATGTGAAAGCTTACTTCTTATATTACATGACAAATATTAAGGTAATTTGAAAAATATTACCTTTAATATTTGCTTACATACACGTTTTATCTTAACTTCATGCAAAAATACAAGGGGAAGATATTAATCATCATGCATTTTATGAAATAAAGGTGAAAATAACACCTTGGGTGGCCAAATTTAGGGTTTGATTTGAAAAACTCAAAAGAAGCTCTTTAACCCTATCCACGAGCTCATTTTGTATCCATTTTTATGTGTAATGTTTCATCTTTTGTTGCTCCTATTGCCAAGGCTTTGAAGATTCTAATTATGTGCATGGTTGAATCCATTCTTCTTTGTTGGTAAGCTACTCTCTATGAATGAAAATGTTGATACTTTTCATATTATGTTTGCTACTCCTTAAGACATGAATGTCTCTCATCGTTGTGATTATTTCCTTTATGAAGATGGTTGTGCTTTGTTTATTTGTAATCATGAGTAATATCTTTCTATTTGTGCTATGAAAAGTCAACTCAGGATTTTTCGCATTTTTTGGTGAATGCAAAATGCTACTTTTCATATCGCCACTTTTTGGCCCATCATGATCCTACACATGCCCAAAAATATATTCAATTTATATTTATTATTACATATTCTAGAAATATGATGCATATTTTTAAATATAAATATTATATACATGTTGCCATGAAGGATTGCACCCAAATGCTAAGCTTGGAGGCTTAGAAATCCCGTGAAACATGGAAACATCTTTGAGCTTGTGGGTTGCTCAAGATGAAGATGAATCTCCAGATTATGGGTTGGTTCCCCTTTAGATCTCCTAGAAGCTAATGAATTTTGTGGGAAAAAGGATAGAAAGATGCTCTGGAAATGTAAAATTAATTTTAGGAGGTTATAGACCAATGATTTTCGAATGAAAAACTAAATCCTTGACTTATAACTTTGAATCAAAAGTTGTTGATTATGATGTTCACAATTTAACTTTTTCATAAAATCATAAGTATTTCACATGATGGTTTCAATTTTTCAATTTTGTTTTGAAGGTAAAATGAGTTTACACATCAAGTTTTTCTCAAAATTGGTTTGACATAGCTTATGACCTGATTTAATATGACAAACATTCAAAATACATTGCTTAAATGAGGAAGAAAACAAAGGATTCACATGAACCACAATGAAAATCTGCAAGAACATACATCCACAATGCAAATGAAAGCTCCAAATAGGATCGATAACTCTTTTCTTTATTGATTTCAAAGAAAAAGTTGTTGCTACAAGAAAATAAACTGAGCTACAAAACTCTAAGTCTCTCTGCAATGTGCAAGAGAGATCAAAAAGCAAGAATTGAGGAAAAATCATAAGCTTTCCCTCCTCTAATACAAAATCAATCCCAAAGTGAGAAGAAGAAGTCAACTGTAGTCAACTACATTCCAAAATATCCATCTCACAAGAAAAACAAAAAAGCCCTAAAAAGGGGGCTCATAATTGCTCCAATTTGAGCAAATTTAGCTCCAAACTCCCCCTCTCAAGTAGTTTGACCAAAGAGAACTCCAAAAATACCTCAGTTTGACATGAAGTCAAAGATAGAACTCCAAATGCATGCATAACACATCAATTCAACTAATTCTAACTCAACTCTCATGTTTTTGCATGATTTTGGGATAAGAATAAACTATTTGAACAAATATTAAAGTAAATCATAATTGATTTACTTTAATAAGTGTTATGTGAAAGCTTACTTCTTATATTACATGACAAATATTAAGGTAATTTGAAAAATATTACCTTTAATATTTGCTTACATACACGTTTTATCTTAACTTCATGCAAAAGTACAAGGGGAAGATATTAATCATCATGCATTTTATGAAATAAAGGTGAAAATAACACCTTGGGTGGCCAATGTTAGGGTTTTATTTGAAAAATTCAAAAGAATCTCTTTAACCCTATCCACGAGCTCATTTTGTATCCATTTTTATGTGTAATGTTTCATCTGTTGTTGCTCCTATCGCCAAGGCTCTGAAGATTCTAAGTATGTGCATGGTTGAATCCATTCTTCTTTGTTGGTAAGCTACTCTCTATGAATGAAAATGTTGATACTTTTCATATTATGTTTGCTACTCCTTAAGACATGAATGTCTCTCATCATTGTGATTATTGCCTTTATGAAGATGGTTGTGCTTTGTTTATTTGTAATCATGAGTAATATCTTTCTATTTGTGCTATGATATTTCAATCAAATTGCCACCCTTGAGACTATTCCTTGAATGGTGATATGACTTAGGTAGAATTTGTTTCATTGTCACACTTATCTTTGTTCTTGGCTTGGCCATCTTTAGATCTTTTGTTCATTGGCTATCCTTTGGGATCTCATCACATACAACACAATCTTCACTCATGCTTTCTTGGAATGTCACAAACTACAATCAAAAAATGGTTGTCTTAACTTCATGATAAGTTAAAAGAAAACTCAAAATGGTTCTCCCTTCTTATAGGTACATTGTGACTACTTTCTTAGACAGTCCTTTTTCCTTTGTTGATCTTGTGCTCTGTTTGCTAAACCCTCATGGCTGCCCCTTTGTATTTTATCTAATTCCTCTTGCATAGTTAGTCATCTATTACATTTATCCTTCATTGAAAAAGTGAACGAGTCTATTAGGTGATGGAAAAAACAAAATACGAGTTGTTTATCCCTTGTCCCACATAATGCAGTCATAAATGATAACACTGTTATTGTTTTCAATACCTGAGACTGTATCAACACTTATCACCATGCTTATTTTTTTCATCATAGCTAGCACACTTTTTCAGTTTTGCCTTGATATAATTGCCACCTACCATTGATCTTTGACAATCCTCAATGGTGACTTCTCATCATCAGCTACTATCCAACTTGCTTTATCAAAACCGCCTTTCTTAAACCTAAGATCAAAATCTCATAAGACTATGAAACTCTACCTCTATGCAAATGCATTGATGGGTTCATTATTGATTGACTTCTAAACCTTTGCAAAAATATGAATCACTACTATAGACAACAAATGTTTCCCTTGGTTGCCTTATCATGAGGTTCTCAGTGATCAGAAGTCTTCATTCATTGTCCTATTTATTGATAACAGTGGGTCATAACATATGTTTAGAAATATATCATTCTATTGAACATGATCTATGCCACTATGGATGTACCTTGACTTGGCCCATAGCCTAATGTTGTCAAGAAAACTCTAAGCACCTAAGGCACTATGACTTTTTGTATTTTGACATGCCTTCATGCTTTGATACTTATCTACTTACAAGAGACAATGCATATCATAAAGGCTTTAACCTAACTATTTAACCTCTATAAAACTACCTTGTCCTCTAGAAACCCGCCTTGTCCTTTGGCATTTTCATGATTACTATACTTTATTACAAGCACTTAGCAATGCCCTCTATAGATATCAGGTATGTCCTCTTCTTGAACTTTAGGGTGTCCTCTTGTTTTATTTTCCCTTGGTACCTCTATTCAAGAAAAATATTTTGTCATTTTTTTTTGATGCTATATTGATGACTGCTCCTCACTTTTTTCATATACCTACTTTACACTTGATCTCTACTCCATTTATTTAGAGTTCTTGACTATCTTTTGTATCTTGAACTCCGCCCTTTGGTAATACCTTCTGCTAGATTTTAACTCTTATTTTCTCATAATACTATCACACTTTTGGCTGTCCTTTGGAACTTGATGCAACATTGCCAACTATCATTCTGCTACCCTGACCTTGGGTTGTCTTGATGCAACTCAACCCTCTCATGATTCAATGTTAATACATTTATATGCAGGAAATTGTTGCCTTGAATGTTTTAAACTGTAAAACAAAGATTTTAAAAGGAACCATATAATACTCGTTGACTGCTTCCTTTACTTTCATAGTATACTACCCTCTTGGTTCTTCATTTGTGGCATCATATGACTGCAAAAAAAAAAAATTGCTTGCTTCTTGGTTCTATTGGAATGTCCTAGAATATTGAACTATAATGAGGCAAGGATTGTCCTTACTTTTGTATACATTCAAGATTGTCCTCATAAGGTTCCCATGCTATGACTTCTCTGTTGATTTGTATGATAAGATTATACCTATACCTACATAGTCAACAAATAAGTTAAGAAAACTAAGAAGCCCAGAGTTTCTCATGATGATTAGATAATCTTTACTTTTCTTGGATCTTCATGATATTTGTGTATCTGATCTTGAGACACCTTTAACTCTCTGAATTGATGTTTAATAAGAGACAGGTTGTATATTTGATAGTTTCACATGTAAGAAACATGGAATCCTAAGCTCTAACATTATTTTCTTTGTCCCTTGCAGACATCTCTAGAGCTATCAACAAAGGAATTGAAGATGTAGTTGATCAACAATGGGGTTCATCATTCAGGCAATGAAGGATCCCTTTTCTCTTACATGTGTCCTCTTTTACTTTCAAATGTACAATTTTCTTTTATTGCATCTTATTTAGTTACTCCCATGGCTTGTGTGGGAAACTTATAAACATATTTCTTATAATGAATTTAAGCAGCTACTTTATGCAAAATTTTGTGAACTATTCCTCCTTTCTCTAAAGCAATTGCATAATGAAAACTAAAAATTCATTTCATGTTCATGATACTATTTGTATGATTATGAGTAACTTTAACAGAATTTCTTATGTACCTTTCTCCTTCTTCAAAGTAGAAAACATCAATGTTGTCCTATCCTAACCTGATTGGGATGAAAAACACAATTAGATAACAATACATACACTCCCTTTTCCTCCCACCCTATCTCTATCTCTCTACTTCTACCCCATCTCTACTAATTTTTTGTATGACCACCTATATCTAAGGCCAAAGAAGAAATAAAGCAAGGAAACCCCACTCTGGAGGAAAGAAAGAAGCAAGCTGAAAAAATAAGCTCATTGTCTTCCCTAACATGGCAATCAAGGAACAAAAGTAGTCAAGATAGCTTCTCAGTTGCATATCTAGAGCAAGAAACCCGAGCTTCACACTTTTTTTCCAGAAAAGGAATTGCATGATGAAAATTACCCTGGAATCCAAACGTTGCACCAAAAACACAAAGATATTGGTCCGTAGAGGTGAGAGGAAACTCAAGCGGACCACCAAAACCATCTACCTCATTTTAGGACTCACACTCCCCAAAATAAGGGGAGTTGTTCTAACACAAAAAAGATAATAAAGAGAAAAAATCTTGATCTAGAGAATCGCAGGGAAAAACAGCAATGGAAATCCAAAGAGACAACAAAAGTATAGGCCAAAGGAGAAATAAAGTAAGGAAACCCTACTCTAGAGAAAAGAAAAGAGCAGGCTAAAAAATAAGCTCATCGTCTTCTCTAACATGGCAATCAAGGAACAAAATCAGTCGAACCAACTCCTCAAGCACATCTAGAGCAAGAAATTCAAGCTTCACACCCTTTTCCAGAAAAGGAGCCGCACGATGAAAACTACCCTGCAATCCAAATGTCACACCAAAAAAAAAAACAAAGATATTGGTCTGCAGAGGCGAGGGGAAACTCAAGCGGACCACAGAAACCATCTGTCTCATCTACATCTTTCGAGTCTACCTCACCTTAAGATGCACTTTCTGCAAGTTTGAAATTGGTTATCCCACTCAATCCATGCAACCCACCCATCTCACTCCTAAAAATCATATTTTGTTGGTAGAATTTTTGGATTTCCTTCTTCTTTTGTTGATGATTTATGTATTGATTTATATTAGTCAAATGTTTCAACAATGCAATGCATTAGGAAGTATGACTATCATGATATAAAGCTAGAGGTTGAACAAATTTCACATATTGATACTAAGGTTTCTTATTCTATAATGAACTCTTGTGCTTGTGAGTAGGAAGAGGATGACACGAAAATTTTCATGTGGATACAATAGTATATCTTGTGCAAAAATTTGTATGGATGAGATTGAATCAAAGAATTTGTGGGGTGGAATTAGTCCACCATTTGAGATGCCTTGAGCAATATGATTATTATGTTGATGACGAGGATGAGGGTGTAGATCAAATATTTGATCCAAGCATGAAATACATCAAATTGTGTGAAAATGGTGTGTGTTGGTTGGATATTTTTCAAGGATTTGATGTGGATGTATATGATTATGAACGCTTTCCTTTTTGAAGTTCATGTCTCTACTATTATGGATAATAGTTTACCTAAATTTGAATAATTTTTTTGTGTCTAACATACAAGTAATGAGGAGGTTTTATAGTAGTGCATTAACTATGTAGAAGATCATCATGTTGCAACCCAAATTGATAATGTACTGCAAATAGAGGCATTTTAATTTGGAATGTAAGATGATTTCCTTCCTTATGTAGGGAAAGGTTGTGGTAAAATATACTCTTCCTTGCAATGTGAATTAGAGGTATTCTCTTTTTGCTTCAATTCAAGTGAAGAGGTTAGCAAGTATGACAAAATTTTCATTCTTTTGAAGTTGGCCTTATTTTTTAAGTTTTACCCTCTCCTATTATTGCATGCATAAGTGTTGCATCATGAAATTCCAACACCTACTACTTTTGGCTACCTTGCAATAATCAAATTAATGGTGGAGATGAACTTCACTTCTTCCAAGAAATGTTTATGGTTTGGTGCATGCATATATAAAATTCTTAAATTTTTGTAGCTATTGGGGGAAAATACTCAATTTGAGGGAGATTAGCTCCTTCAACAAGCTTGTCTTTGGAGGCAAGTTGCTGCAATAGTTTGTCCATGGCCTTGTGCCATGGATCTTCTTGTGGGTTAACATGCAATTATATTCTTAAGTTATTTTTTCAACAACATATACATCATCTATGCCTCTATGTCAATGGTTGTATGTTGTCTTGTCATGTACATAGTTTGATTATATATGTAGTGTGTATGTTTGTGCATTTGAATGACCTTTGTTTTTCATGATCTAATGTGCTTTCCTTGGTCTCCTTTTGGTGCCCATTTTTGGTCTACTACTTGGAGATAGTTAGATTCTTACTATCTACAAGAGTTATGCATCTCCAACCAGAGCTTGTTGGGACTCAAATCTATAATGTCATTTTTTTCTTGAGTCCCATCCCTTTTGTGTGTCTTAACCCTTTTAAGCTCCCTATTTATAACTAATCTACGATAGTCTAAGTGGGTCTTCTAGGAGTCAAATTTTTTGTAGGTGTTGCCTTGGGTCATTTCCTATGTACTAATAGCTACAAGAGATCCAAAAGTTTTATGTCTAGGGTATTTTCTAGTAAAATCTTAAGTCCCTACAAGTTGTCAAACTTTTAAACTTTCTAGGTTGTCCATCCTCGCCTTTTCCCTCTATTCATATCGGCCCATCAAACTTTCCTTTATTGGCATGCCTTTCCCCCTAACCTCAACCTCTTGGTCCTTTTTTTGTATAAATTTGTCTATCTTTTGGACCACATTTGTAAACCATCTCTTATCTAGGTACCTCATAAGGACCTTGCCCAATTTTTGACTCACAGCTCAATTTTTCCTTAAGTGATTTATCAAAGTCAAAGTTGTGGGATTCCTTCTACCTAAGTACCCTTTCCATGTCATCCCCAACATTATGATTCCTTACCCTTCAAAATTTCCCTATGCATATTTATCATACTTTCAAACTTTCCCTTCCTATCATGCCTTCCTTGCCAACTCTAACTCCCTCAACTCTTGATCTTTTTAACTATGTATTCCTTCAAAGTCATCATTTTGGTCTTCCCTCCCCCTGCATACCTATCATAAGGTATGCTTGACTCCTAATCTCTGACATCCTAAATCTTACAACCTTATTGAGATTGCTTGTTTGGACTTCCCCCATTCCACATACATTAATGTTATGAGTTCTTCATCACCCCAATCCCTGACACCCCAACCAAAAGCATGAGGTATGAGCTATCCCCAACCCCAACAATTCAAAACTCAAGCTTTTTTATTGTTCAAACTTTCCACCCCCTACTTTCCCAAAAGGCTATTTATGACTAAGGTTGACACCATAACTCTCCAAATTAGGGTTTCTCCCGCTCAAAACCCAATATTCATCAAAAGAGCATGAATTTGCATGCAAGTTATAGTAATAGAGACACAAAATACCTAGAATGACATAAATGATCTAATGGAGCTTTGTAGTTTATAAATCAAATCAACTTGCACTAGAAAATTATTCTAAATGAAAAAGTGATTAGATTCAAGGAAATAAAAGATACATGCAACCCATGTTATACTTAATGCAATTGTTAGGCTTTCACAAGCCAATAGCTATACACCATCTCTTGGTCACATTTACAATGGATTTCACAACTCACTCATGCCTTGGCACACCAAATCTAAAGGCACAACAAATGAAAAGATGATTTGCAAATCTATAGTGTGTTTTGTTGTTAGTGCAAATAGTGTATTTATCCATCTAGATAGGATATCACCTTTTTAGGATTGACTTATTCACACTCATAGCTTAAATTTATTTAGGTTTATTTTTCTTTTGTCTCACTTCATAGCATTGAGACGTGTCTTCATCACTTAAGACACCTATTGACACTTTCTCACACACTTGTCAAGTGAGCTCACAAGTGTCCCATCTTTAAAGGGTTAGTCGGTCATTTAGTCCTACCTTCCTACCTCATCCACCTTGCCTATATATGCAATGCTTTCTCATTGTATTGTACACTCTTCATATTGCATTGATAGACATACTATTATGCTTTTTTTTTTCGCTTGTGGAAGCTTGTTTCATGCTCTTGATCTTGGCATTCTCCAACATGGTATCAAAGCCATGAGAGCATGTTCCTTCCTATATCAAGGTGACTCCTTCACATAGCCCTATCAATAAAGCATCATGGAGCCAAACGAACACTGCCATTGTATTTCAAAGGCCCGAGAAATAAAAAAAGACCTTTCGTTTCATTAAATTTGATAATTTTCAATGTAAATGTTTTGACAAAAATCGAAAAAAAAAATAGGAGAGGGCCAATCTGCCCTTTGCCCATCGGGCCATTTGGGCCGAAAATTGTATTTTGCAAGATTTTGGCCATTTCGACCTTGTTTCTGTTGTTGGTTTCCATTGTTGTAGGTTTCATGAGATATTTAGCAGACATTTTTTATGCTCTATCAGGCCTGGTTTGTGGCACTATTTGTCAAATATTTGCTATCTGCAATACTATTCAAATCTACTACAGAGGCGTGGGTGACATTTGAAGCTCGACCCTCACTAGATTGTCATTGCATAAGCAGCACCATTGTGCTATGCCTTCTTGTTGATAAGGACAGTCACAACCATTTGTTTGCCTTGGCATTCAATAGGAGATATTCGGCCTACACATTCATATCAGAAATCATCACAGACCCTTGCAAGGGTTCTCACGACGAGCCTGAGAATTGTGATCAACATCTGCTCCAAACACATCACAGAGCATTTGATTTGCAAAAGGAGGCGCCTCTTCCAATCACCCTCTACACATGGTCAGTCACTCTGCCAAGTGCCCAAGAAGCGGCCAATCAAACTCACTTGGCACAACGGCTCTATTTGCATCTCAAACCAGGAATCAAAAGTGAGGGTTTTGGCGTGTCGAGCTAGGTTTCTTTGGACATCACGACAACCACATTTCCTCAATCTTGAAAGCTCACAGGACCACCACAATAATGTTTACTTGTACTCTGCAAATTTTTGCTAACCACTAGTAGCTAGAATAGACCGTCATGTGACCGTCAAATTCTTGTAAGGGGGAGTGTTTTTTTTTTTTTTTTTGCGTAACTTGTAAATGGGGGATATTTTTTCAGGTGTGAATAGTTATCGAAAAGCTCTTTATGTGTTAGACAAAGTAGTATCAAGATCAGGGCTTAAATTTGATGGTCGTATGACCGTATTTAGAGATTTTTGCCGTAAAATACAATCAAAATTTTAAGAAGATTGTATTAGATGAAGGGAGAGATTTTGGATAGACTGTCAAAATTTATATAGAATTATAATGATATATATATTTGATTTATATATAATTTTACTTACACTAAGGTATATCATAATGTTTTAAGGGCACCTTTGAATAGATAACCGTCATTAAAAAATTTGTTGACACACAAGGTCGACCATCAAATTTAAGCCCTGATTAAGATGTTCTAGAAATTGTATTTTTTTAAATCTTTTTTAACCTCCGAAATTAGTGTAATTTGTGCAATTTTAAACGGGGCATAACTTTCACCCCGTTTGTCAAAATTTGACAAAAAAATAAATTGAAATTCATAAAAATTTCATAAAGATTATAGATTTCTAGTCAAATATAAGTTTTGGAAAGCCCATTTTTCCATATTTGTAAAAATGTCCATGATTTATAAACAGGTGATTTGGTTTCCAAACTTAACCAAAACTTGTAAATCTTGTCTTACATCTTTCTAGGGGGCTCAACATTCAATTACAATATAATTTTGGGGGTTTTTGTAAGGCACAATTCAAGTTCCTTGTTGTGTGTGCATCATGGATCTTAAAATCAACTTGTTAACTCCATATAATTTCCACACACAGAAAGTTAAAGTACAAAAACTACTTCAAACTAAGGGATTATGGCAAATGATCAATGGACAACAAATGCAATTTACTAAAGATTTTGAACAATTTACTTATCGAAACAAGTTAGATGAGGCAATGCATCATTGGTCTCCATGTTTCCAATAACCTACAATTCCATATTTTAGAATGTACAACTCCTAAGAAAATGTGGGACAAGCTTAAAGATCTCTTTGGTACAGTTGATGAGTTCAAAATTCTACAATTGGATGTCGAATTAACAACATTGTTTTCTGATTCATTTCCATCTATTGAAGATTCCTTGGTTCAATTTAAGTCTTTTCTTTCTCGACTTAACAATTGTGGTAAAATAAAAATAGGCAAAGAATGTGTCTTCTTGGTTTTGCCAAAGCTAAAAGGTCCTTATCAAATCTTTGCTTCTTCTTTCTACTCTACAATGGATGCTCTTGGAACATCACATGCAATGCCTTCTTTTGAGTAGAATTGTGATAGACTCACACAAGCACAATCTAAGTTAATATCTATAATGGATGTTATCACCTCAAAAATTCAAGCATTAGTTGCTCAATCATCTAAGGGAAAGAAAAAAACTAAGGTTCAAGCTAAGAGATCAAAGTTAGAGACTCCATTGGATTCATCTCCCTCATCAAAAGTGAAAAATTCTAAGGAGAAGCCCAAAACTAGGGCATGAAGACCAACAATGTTACAAAAAGGAAATTGATGACTTGAGGAATCTTTTTCAACAAAATCAAATTCAATTGCCTACATCTAGGACATGTGGTTCTTCCTTTTCTCCATCCACATCATCTACATATTTAGGAAAGGATAAGAATAAGGGTATGGCACTCATTGCTTCTACAAACAACACATCACATAAGTGGCTTCTTAATTATAGGGCATCACACCACATGGCTACATCTAGGGAACTATTTTCTACATTTGAGCCTTGTTCATTCCCACCAATATTGATGGCGAATAACACCTATATGTCATCTCTTAGAAAATGATCTATTGAAATTGGAGAAGGAACATTCAATGATGTACTTTATGCACCTTCCTTATCCAATAATCTCCTTTCCATTTATCAAAATTACACACAGTGGCACAGGAAAAACAGTTGAGTTCACACCACATCCTGTGATCATTAGAGATTTGCAGAGTAGAGACATCATTGCCACGTGTCATGTTGATCATGATTCTGGATTGTGTTCTTTTTCTTCCTTTGGTTCTATCGACTTTGATGATGGTTTGAGTATAGATGAAATTGTTACCTTCAACATGCATAGGGAGATACAATTTGGTTATTTGAACCTGGGAGTTCTATCCTCCTCACTCATTCCTTAACCTTACACTGATATCATATCTCCTTCATATTTTTCTTCTTTAGTATTGAGTGTTGCCACATCATTGGTTTCTCATGATTCAAGGCAGTAGGATATTCACAGTTGTGTTTCCACTATAGTTGATTGGGATGATTACTTACATGGCATATCAGACTTGTTTAGTGAATCCCATTTTATAGAGTTGGCAGACACCTTCGATGAAAGCCACATCAATGTTGTCAACCCATCTACATCTTTGGTTTATGTTCTACATCAGCCTTTACATGTAGTATTTGAGCAACTTTCAGAGATTTCACCATTGTCTTTGGATCTTGTGCATCATTCAAAGACTTATATTCTTGTCATATGGGAAGATTTCTTGCACCTATCTGTAGTTCGTCTTCTTCCATGAGGAAGAAAGGTGGTTTGACATTCAGGGATCACATTTTACATTCTTCTTTGAGCATCACTCAACACTACAGGCTTTATGCTCTTATGGGGGGGCTCCATAGCCTCTCTCTATCTCTCCTATGGGGGGAACATTTCTTGTACTTATGTGATAGAAGTAGTCCTTGGGGATTCATCATGAGTGTTTCTTCTATCTTTTTTACTTGTACATTTCATTCCATTACATCATTTCTCTTTTGGAGAGGGGTTTTTATTTCCCACTAGGTTTTTCTCCTTTACTCCACTTTATGAGAAATTTGTACATGAGTACCTAACATGGCCTAATAGCCAAGACTCATCATTAGTTCATACATTACTCCCTAAGTTGCACTTAACGGGGGGTGTTAGTGTAAATAGCATCTTTATCCATCTAGATAGGATACCACCTTTCTAGGATTGACCTATTCACACTCATAGCTTAAGTTTACTTAGGTTTTTTTCCTTTTATCTCACTTCATAGCATTGAGACATGTGTCATCATCACTTTAGACACCTATTGACACTTGCTTACACACTTGTTAAGTGAACTCACAAGTGTCCCATCTTTGGAGGGGTAGTCAGTCGTTTAGTCTTACATTCCTACTTCATCCACCTTACCTATATGTGCAAGGATTCCTCATTGTATTATACACTCTTCATATTGTATCAATAGGCATACTATTGGGCTTATTTTGTTCACTTGTGGAAGTTTGTTTCATGCTCTTGATCTTAGCATTCTCCAACACTTATGTGCCTCTTACTAGATTTCAGTGTTTTGCATGTAGGTTTGAGATGTGAATTACAATGCGTGGACAACTACGAAAAGAGTATTATTCATTTCTTCAAATCTTCATCAATTTCACAATCATGAGGCTCCCACAAGTTGCTAGACTCTAAGAAATGAAGGATCTATTTATATGAGTTAGCTATTCTTTCAAACAGTTGGTCGTTAAGCCAATTTTTGATCTACAAGTGCCTCAAATGTATTCTAGGGCATCGATGGATGTGTTGGAGTTGTAAACAAAAGGATTGTATTTGGTATAGTGTAGGAAGGGTTTTATATCACATATATTTTATATTTAATATCTCCATGACAATTTGTAACAATTCAAGGTAATGTACAATCACAACTATATATCCTCTCACCACATTTGTTGGTGCAATTGTAATAGAAGTTTGTTGTATGTGTGATCTAACATTTAATGCATTACAATGCTTTGTAATGGTCATCATTTAATTGCACATGGGTTGTTCTAGTTCAGAGATGGATCAGTAACTATGTCCATTATATTTAATATAATCTTTGCTTTAACTAAAATGGAAATCTAGTTCTATTGATGTTGTATTGAATATTTTCCTTTCCTCTTTGCTACTTATGACTTTATTGCCCAATGGAGTACACATCAATCCATGTCGGTTCAAGATCAAACATTTTTATTTAAACATCATATTTGTCATGACTAGTTGTAGGAGTAGTTTAGTTTTAGTTTAGGTTATGTGTCATTCATGATTCAATACTTTTAACCAATTAATTATTTTAAGCCATCCTAAATGCCAAATATTTAGAGAATCATGTTTGGTATGTCTGCAACTTACCACTATGCATGAAACATTAAAAGGAATCATTGTAAGTGATTATAATACTCTTACTACCATTGCCCTTACACATGTATCTTGTGCAATGGTATTCTTCTAACTACCATTGCCAATTATGACATGAAGAGGTTGACCCTTGAGCCAACATATTAGTGGGGAACATGCACTTTCAATCCTCGATGGCTTTAGGATTGATATCATTGCTCAAGCAAGAGGAATAAAGATAAATTTCTTCTTCTTATAAAGGTTGAGGGGGTGACCTAAACAATAAAAACTATTGTGTGCATTAGAGTCATTGTAGTTGTCTTGTGATGTTTGAATCACTTTCCCTTATTTTTTTCTTTATCTTAGGGTAGATTCTTTGAAGCCTTCTACTACACAAGACATTGCTTCTACTAGTTTCTTTGATGCAATGCTTTTTGATTCAACACGCTAAAGACAAGCTTATTCTTGTGTGTAGGATTAGAAAAGGCGATGCTTTTCTATTCTTTTTCAACTTGGCTTTATCTTTAATCTTGGAAACTTAATGAAAAGTTTGTCCAAAAAGGGTAATAATTACATCTTTAAATAGATGTAAGGGTAAAGTCCACTAAAGTAGTTTAGCAAATTGTTCTTTTTGAAATCATTGATCATGGTGAGTATACATGTAATTTGTTAGTATACTATTGCATTAACTACTATTGATTGTAGTTGCTAAAAATTTATTACTCACCCTTTGTTCTTTAAGGGGTAGTATTCTCCACCAACTTCAACCACCTCCTAAGCGTCAATAAAATCATGGTCTTGTGCACTTTGTGCACTAAACATTAACATTTCCATTTAACATATAACTAGGTTGGACATTTTTAGCACAAGGAAGGTGATATTTGAATCCATAAAGCAATTGACATGGAAATATGCATTAAGTTATCAAACTCAATTTTATAGTGCTTCGATGATAATCTTGCCTTGGATAAATGGACTGTCAAAATTCAATTGTATCTTGAATGAGCCCTAATGAGAGCATGCTAGTGTGTGACAATCATTGAAGGTCCAAGTTGAAGCATTAGGTCATGGAGTTAGACCAAAGAGTGTTGTGCTACTCCTCTAGATGGTCCTCTGATGAGTTATTGAAAATATATGCTAATGTCAATAATTCTTTTGAGTCAGCCCTCTTGTTCTTGTAAAGGCCACTCATTGATATAGTCAAGTCTAAATTAGGTTGTACTCTCTCTTTTTTAGCACTAGTTTTCACAAGGTAATCAACAATGTTGTGATACTAATGATCCTCACCATAGGGCCAAAGATGTTGGCATGGAGGACAGCACAATCAACTAACAATTGGAGTTTGCAATCTTGTCTAAGAACCTTCTAATGAATTTTAGGCTAAGTAACTTATTTAGGTTGGCTTCCTTTAGATGTTTGCCCCACCAACCTCCTTTGGGTATGTGTGTTGATCTGTGTATATACATATCCAAACCCATTGTTTTGTTATCAAGTATCAAGATTTATTATTTGTTAATTTCCTATATGTGTATTGTCACTTGCTCTCTGTGTTGGGGGGGAGATAGATAGATACATAAAACCAAACATATTCTAAGCAAATGAACATCCAAACAAATATTATAGCATCTTTGTTTACACGAAGAATGAAAAGATTAACAATTGCTAGTATTAGTAGATATTTCTTTAAATACACTATCTGAAAGAAATGTATGATTACTGTACAATTAAAAATACAAGGCAACAAAGAATCTGGTAGTAATATTTCTTTGCATTCCTTTGTTTCAATTTTTTGGTGAAAAACAAAGGCAACAAAGGATCATAATGAATAAGAAATTAAAAAGGGGAAACAAGAATATGCTTATGCACAAAATCAATGGCAAAATATGTTATGTCCATCATGGACAGAATATAGTGGCCAAGCCCTTTTCAACTGTCACTTGAATGGGAGGACCATAAGACATGAGATAGGACTTGTTGTCTCCAAATGATCCTTTGCCCATAGCCAAGACTTCACCATCTACATCAATTATTCCTCCTTGTAAAGAGCTTCCTGTGCGCCCACCTGGTGAAAGACGAAATGCTTTCACCTGCATAGAAAATGGATGAACTATTGTCAGATATAAAAGATGCAAACTTCATCAGCTTAAGAGAGAAAGCGGGAAGTTGTTCAGTATAAATGAAAAGCAAAATTCTGCCAGAAAACAAGGATCCCAAGCTGAATAAAGATTTACGAACTTTGATATAGTAATTAAAAGCATTTATGATGGAATATATAGGAGATCTTCAAATGAATCTCTTTGTAGCATTGGCAAACCAATGAGCTAAGGCATGGCTAATATAATTCATTTCACAGATTTTCATTGTTGTTAGATCTTCCCAAAAACAGTACTTGAATGAATTGAGCCCTCTTACTCTTAACGGATATCTTTAAGCAGCACTTCTACACAACTTTTCAAGCAATTTGTTCCCTCAAAAATTGAATGTTATGAGAGGAAGATTCTTTCATGGAATAAGAGTTGGATGAGTTGGAGGCAGCTATGGAGGACCTCAAGAAACACTAGTCT